>NAJQ01000023.1:84226-102199 GCA_005059865.1 Friedmanniomyces simplex
TGGGCAGGGTGTGAAGTGATATGCTAATCATGAATGATGACAGGCCTCCCGAAAGCCCAATACGCCTGCGGCTACTTCACCGAAATGGGCATCGGCTGCCGCCGCGACCCCTTGCAGGCTAACGTGTGGTACGTCTGCGCCGCGGACCAGGGGTACGAGGCGGCGAAGCAGCGGCTGGCGATCATCCGGGCCGCGGTGGCGGGGGAGGAGGCGCCGAGTGGGGTGCCGATGGCCAAGGGGAGGGCGAAGACGGATGAGCTGAAGGGGGGTGGGAATGAGGGGGCTGGGGGGAGGAAGAAGGTCCTGGGGATTTTTTGAGAGGTGGTGTTTTAAAATTTATTGGATCTATGGAGCAGGGGCACTTGATATGGCGGCATTTAGAGGGAGTTTTGAAGGGCGTTTTGGAAGTGGGTGGGTGGGTAATGATGCCAATGCTGAGCTCGGGGTCAGGAGCACGGAAAAGGGAGTCTGGAGGTATTGTTTGCGTTTTGTCATCGGCATAGCGTTCGGTGGCGCGGGTGATCTGGCGTCGTAATTTGGGGTGTGTGGTGATCTTTTGGAAGTTTGGGGATGATGTACAGTACCTACCGATTGACTTCCCTTACTATACGCCCCTCCGGCGCGCACGACATGCTACACCAAATTCTACCTTGATGTTGTAAAGCATCGCTCAGCGGCAAGCAGAGACCGTTTACGATCTGGAACTGGGCGGAGTGAGCTTGCTGTACAATCGCTTATACTATGAGCGAGCACGTAAGGTAGTTTCTGCTGCTCCAGACTGACGATGCGGTCGCCCATGCGGATCCCATCAGTACAAGTATCGGAAATTCAAGTTCTCACGATCTGCAAAAGATTTATTATCAGTTTCTGCGTTCACTAGGGGGGTCCTGTGTTCAAGCGCACCAGTCATATCGCTGAAAGCCGTAGCGTCCAGGTCTCTCCCCTCCAGCCCGCCCTCCATCTGGCTCTGGATGCGGTCTCGTCGCTTGTTCTCCCGTGCGAGGTGGAAGCGCAGGATGAGGATGATGACGACCTCGGTCAGGTGCGAGACGATCATACTCCAGATGCCGAGAGGGTATTGAGGCGCTTGGTTTGTCTTGTAGAAGAATGGGCTGCCCAGATCGAAATATATCAGCCTCCAGAGTTTCACATATTAGGCTGGGAGGCTTTCTTACCCGGCGATATTCCCAGTGCAGTAGCCCAAAAACAAGACGGCGTTAGTGATGACTTTCTTCGTGTGGCCGGCCGTGTTGGCGGTCGTCATGGCCAGGATCATCACAAACGCTGCGTTGTACGGTCCGGTGAGATAGTACGAAACGAGCCGCCCGGCCTTGTTGTCGTCCGCAAGGAACCGAAGGCCAAACGAGCCGGCGATGTTCGGGCAGAGGAAGATGAGGATGAACCAGCAGCGGGTCTGACGGCCGTGGCGGCCCATGTAGTCATTCAAGAACACGCAGGTCAGGATCGAGATGGCGATGATGCATCCGTAAGGGACCTGCATCAGCGTCGTGACGAGCGTGGAGAAGCCGAAGCCCTGTATGATCAGGGTGCCGAAATTGGATATTCCGCCGTTGGGGATGTTGCCGACCACCCCAAGGAAGAAGAAGAGGTATAACTTGATGTCGGTCACGGCGTCGATCGCTTGGTACCACTTGAAGTGTCTAGGTATGACTTGTCAGCGGATTGATCGCGTTCCTCGACGGCGTAGCAACGATATTCCGACTCACTTGTTCTCCACCCCAGTCTGATTCGCCCTTAGGCGCTCAACAGCGATCCGCTTCTCCCTCTGACTCAAGCCTTTGGCGGTGATGGGCGAGTCGGGCAAGAAGATGAACATCACAACGCCCCAGACGCAGCACAACGCTCCGATGATGAGAAACTCAAATTTCCAACTCGGTAGGGCGCCTTTGATGTGTCCAATGCCGAAGCCTAACAGCCCTCCGAGCGCAATGCCAAAGCCGTTGGCGGTATACCAGAGTCCCATCCTGATTGGTTGTTGCCGACGGGTGTACCACATCGAAGTTATCAGCATGAAGGAGGGATCGGAGCAAGCTTCGGCAGCACCAGCGAAGGCGCGTAGGGTGGCAAGGCCAGCAAAGTTCTTGGCAGCCGCTTGCATCATGAGGAAACAACCCCAAAGGAAGATCTGGCATGAGGGTCAGACGAGCACAGTGAGGCTAGAGGGCAACGAGAGCACTCACGTTGAAGCCCAGGTATCTCCCAATCGGCAGCCGCTGCATCAACAGGTTCGTCGGTAGAGCCCAGGCGAGGAAACCAAAATAGAATATACTAGAGAGCCACGAATACTCCTCTCCGACCAGATGAAGGTCGTCTCGTATGCCGAAGATCCTGAGTTCACGGGTGGAAGGGTCAGCGAGGACTTCGGACAACAGCCAGGGCTTGCACGCCATCATTTTTGCTTACGCCGCGTAGGATAGGGTCGTCTTGTCAATGTAGAAGAAGGCGTAGCACACCGCGAGGTATGGCAAGATCATTAAATCGATCTTGCGAACGACCCTGGCTTCTTCCGCCGGGTCGATAGCCTCATGGATCTCGTCTGGCGAGTTGAACAGAGCCATGGCGACATCCCCGTCGCCGGCCTTGGAGACCTTCCATTTGGTGTGATGCTCTACAGCTGAAGCCGTCTCGGCATGCGTGATGTCTGTGTCTTTCTCATGTGTTGAATCCAAGGGCGGGCTCGCGCTTGGCGTGATTTCGTCCGCATGGGCCGCGGACCGCTTGAAGAGACCCATCCTGTGAGATTAGGGCCACCTAGCTAGCAGAGCGGAAAAAGTGATACTGAGCAGGAGGCACAAGCATAGAAAAGTTGGAGTTGTGCGGAGCGGCAGCAAGCCTTTTCAACAATGTTATTATCCTACATGCACGTCACCTGCCGGCTCACCCTCGTGCTGCCTCGTGTAACGGACTATCATCGTAACGAGTATCCCGACGGCCTTGCACGACTCATAGCCAATCTCTGTTCGTCCTTCAGGTGGGTTGCTGGAGAAGGTGAACATTTAGACCCGCCCCCGGAAGCTCTCCGCATGTAACTTGACCCCGCAAGAAGTCTGACCGGCAAGGATGGTAGGCACGCATTGAGCAAGAGATCGGCAATTGAGTACTCATCGGTCCGTCAGAGACGGCCAAGTCCCCATCAATCCCCGACGGGTTTCTGAAGTATTGCCGGGGACCCAAAGTTGGAAGTCGAGAGAAGTCACACTCAGCAACTCGCGTTCTGATCGTTCCGCCTCGCAACTACTCCTTACAATGCAGCCGTCCATACCAACGTGATGCTGGCGATGAACGTATAGCCTGCTGCGCTCGTCACTGCGCGGACCATGCAGTCTCTGAAAGATCGATTTCCAACGGCTCGCGCATCACTCCGAGACGACAGTCGGGAGCTCAGATGACCAGCATCGGACACCCAGTCTTATCCCCTTCGTTTGGCATGCGGGTCATACCAGCCCTGCTCGTCCGGACGGTACCTCTTGTTCCCCTGACCAGAAACATACGCGGTCGTAAAGGCATCCTGCCACATCACCGGCGTGACGGTCGGAACAGCCGGCAAGGCGCTGTCAGGAACGAGCGTGCTTGCATTTGGTACGACCTGGTGTGCGCCATATATGCCCGGGTGGCTAGTCGGCGAATGCTGCTGAGGCAAGACGGGCGCTGATACCGGTGTCATTCGGGCTTCTGCCGCCGGTTGCACTTGTGGCGGCGATGGTTGCGGCTGGCCGCCGAACGCTGAGTTCCATTGCTGAAATATGCCAGATGGATCCCATACGGGTGTGGTCTGCTCGTTGCTGACGACAGGCGCTAGACTGTATCCAGTCTGTGGCGCCGAGTTGACTTCGTGCATTGTGTGCGAGGCGTAGCTGGTCTGGCCTGGGATCGGGTAGTTCCCTGCACCGTATACAATAGAAGCGGACGCCGAGACACTTCCGTCTTGGAGATGTTCATACGGTGGTGCATATTCACTCGAGGGGCTCATAGTCTTAGAAGAGGTGGTTTCCGGCAAGGACATCCAATTCGAAAGATGTTGAGTAGTTGCGCTCGCAGGGCTGTGATGCCGGAAGCCAGGTGGCGTCGTTTGATGTGCCAGTATGGGACTCTGCAGACCAAGTGTCGGCTTCAGCTCGAACGGCTGACTTGTGTCCATGCTGAAAGCCTCCCGCAGTGTGTTGATCTGGGCCTTTATGTCGGGGGTGGCAGACGATATGCAGTGCTCCAGAACGCGCATATGCCTTGTGAAGTACATGCGCGCCTGTGAGTTGAAGTCGGGGTCAGGTGAGGTGATTGCAGCCTGTTTCAGTCAGCAGCTGCTCTTCGCGAGAAGAGCCAAGTCCACTTACTAGGTGCAGCATGGTGCATGTGAGCACACAGTAGATGGTGAAGCCGATACCACGCTGCATGAAGTGCAGCCCATGAAGCCCAAAGTCCCGGATCAGTGCCTCCTGTATCCTGCACATCAGAGCTGCTGACCGCAAGCATGTATCAAGGTGGACCTTGAAGCTTTGATCATGTTTTTCAAGCAGTTGCTGCAACTGCGGGCGGTGGTGCATTATGACCACGAGATGGTGGTAACAATGTGTGTATGCCACGAAGTGATCGTTCCCAAGCCAGGGCGGACCGCCATCATTCGGATAGTGAAGTTGTAGGTCCGCTGGTAATTGGTGCAGCCAGAGCACGATATCTTCATTGTGTCGCACAAACGCAGGATCCAGTGCCCAGTCCTTCTTGACGCGACGCATCTTTTGCCACAAGGCATTCGACACCTTGATATTCCGAACAGCCTGCGCCATGTACGTGAACCGTCTGGAAGTTTGGTATTCGAAGGGGTCAATATCGGCAGTCGCGGAAGGCACATCCAGATCCAACGTCTCTGTTTCCACGGCAAAGTCTGTTCGGCCTTGTGGTGCACCCACTAGGATCTCCAACAGGAAGAGGGTTTGCCATACTCGTGTGCGAATCTTACAGTCCGTCTTGGAATATTTGCACTTGTTGCCAAAGCGATGCTGTTCGTAATGTTCAGGGATGGAAAGGTCGAAAGCCATCGTCGTCGTGTATTTCACGGCCATCCACGACCGATAGTAGTACCCGCGGCGAGGCACAAATTCTCGGGCTTTGGTCAACAGTATCATAGCCTGAATGGTGCTTAAGCGCGGCACATCTTTGAAGCTCTCTTCGTGTCTCGCGGCCAGCGCCAGCCATCTTCGGGATTCGATAGGGTCTTCCAAGTACCGAGATACACAGGCAAACAACCCTTCAAGAAGCAGAGGTGAGATGGAGTGTCGTGCTGATCTCCATTGATCGTAGAAGGCCTGGCGATTCAACACCGGGACGTATGGGTGAATGTAGTTGAAGTAATAGCCGAAATAGTCCATGGCACGCTCATCCGACGGCATCATCTCCGGCGGAATCCTGACGGTCGGATCAGTGCCCACTGACGGCGGAAGTACGACGTCCGTTTCCTCCACAGCCGGAGTCTCGGCGAGCGTCTTCTTCTCATTCGCAATGTACGGTGCGACGCTTGTCAGCTCGATTGAGAGGTCGCCCATCTGTTCCGACAGTTCCCGCACGGTGGCATCAACATCGTGTGGATCGCCACCAGAGCTTTCGGAGGCCTGCGTGCCGGATCGGACAAGGCTTGGCACCCCCCAGAATTGAGATGTGTTCGCCTTGGCCGAGGCATATTTCTCATCATCATTGTAGCCTGGGTCAAGCCGGGGACCGAGTGGTTGGGAGAAGTGCTGGGGAGCATAGGCATTGCCATCGGCGGTCTGAGGTAACGCTGCTGGAGAGAGCGTGGTCTGCGGGCTCGCCACACTAGCGGCCCAGTCCTGGACGCCCAGAGGCCTTTCCGAGAGTATGTCTGCCTGCTTGGGAGGGACGCTGTTCGATGGCGGAGCTGTATGAAAGGTATACTGGCCCGGGCTGGGGAATGTCGCGGATGCCTGTTGTTCATCGTCGGGGTCCAGAGTGGGGGGGACACACTTCAGCTTCAATCGTGTACAGGATCCGCAAGGCCACGGCCCGTTCTGGAGCGCGCCGTCGCATCGTATCTTGCCTGGTAGCAACAGGTCGCGGAGTCAGCAGATGTCTTACCGGCTTTGGACACCCTCCGCCTGCTTACGTTTTCGACAGCCATCGCACGCGCGCATGACCTTGAGCCTCTTGTGCCTGTTGTACTCGTCCACGAAGACATACTGCTTAGTGTGGCCGACCGCCGCCGGCGCAGTCGAGACTGGCTCCATCTGACACGCGAGCTAAACACGAAGCTTGTTCTTGAAGTGAAGTGAATAATTTAGGGGCATTCGTGCTTATAGGGAAGTTTTTGATGAGTAGAAGTAGGTAAGGCAGATACGCGCCGGGGTCCGCGATGCTGACATCTCCTGGTACTGCATCCTAGCGACTTGCCTGCTTTCGCATAGGAGGTGTACGTGGGCGAACCCTTTGCCTTCCTGAAGATCTTGGGAGCCCTTGGATTGAGTTGCTCCCTCCTCCTCCTCGCACCAACAACCCCCCCACAACGTCGCACCGAGAAGGAATCACATGCTTAGCGGCGAGTGGCGGTAAATTCGACGATTACCTAAGGTGCGGTGGCGGGGGTCGCGAGTGGGCACCCGGTGGAGCGTGTGAGCTTCAAGAGTCTGAAACAAATACGCAGCAAACATCACCCGCATCAGCTCCAGCTCCAGGCCATACAGACGGTTACACAGTGCCACAGTGGACTGCTCGCACCTCACCGCATCCGCCTCCCTGATCAGGCTCGTACTGTAACACCTTGCTACTGGTTACATCGGGCACGACGCCACTAGATTACCACCCCCCAAACCCTTCGACATGGAGGCCGACAAGGACAACGTGAACCCTACCATAATCAATCCTTCCGACCTCCCATCCCGCCGCAGATCCGCTCCTACGGCCAAGCGCGCTGGCCTCTTCGACGCTCTAGCACCCGCATATCCTAGCCTGGCAGATGGTCTGTCCTCGCCCGAGGCATCATCTTCGGAGCCCTCATCAGACGAAGAACCAGAGGAGATTGACGAACAGGAGGTGTATGACCTAATTTCCACCATCTCAGACCCGGAACACCCTCTCTCGCTTGGCTCGCTAGGCGTTGTGAAGTTGGAGGATATCGCGATCCTGCCTCCCACATCCGCAAGGTCACGCATTAGCACCGTCACGGTGCTGGTCACACCCACTACCTCGGCATGTTCGCTCACGACGGTCATTGGGCTGGGTGTCAAGGTACGGCTGGTCAATGCGCTGCCGCCACGCTTTCGGGTGGATGTGCGCATCAAGCCGGGCACGTCGAGTACGGCGGGCGAGGTCAACAAGCAGCTGGGCGACAAGGAGCGCGTGGCGGCGGCGATGGAGAACAAGTCGCTGGTCAATGTGGTCAACAACATGCTGGCGACATGTGAATGAGGTCACGGCGGCTTGGAAGCTAGTGCGTGCAGTAGATCAGGGGAATAGCGCTCTCATGCATCACCACATTTATCGGTCCTGAAGCACGGTTACCCGGTCGTGAGGAAGACGTTTGTCACGACTGCAGGTCGAGCAATCGGCGCGGCGGCATGGGAGGAACGTCTCGGAGCTCTTGCCGCATTCGTCCAAGCACCGGGCGCGCTTGGAATCCATTCGAGCAACTTTCGGGAGTATTATACTTCGACGCAAGAGGCAGCATGAACTCTCGCAGTTTGGCTTATGGGGAATGGGAGTAAGTCGACCAGCTTCCAGTTCTCAGAGCTACCAAAACGCCCGAGAGAATGCGCAACCTGTCCATAGCGCCAGATTTGCATCACGCACTTCCAATCTCAGCCACGGTCAAACGCCGAATACTTCCTACGCCATGCTCTTGCCCTGCCTATCCGAACTCCACAATTTCCAGCTCTTACTGACGCACAGCCCCATGCATCTGGCTGGCCTCGCCCGCCTGATGGCCCGGTGTCTGCGGCAAAGGCTGCGTATACACATAGCTCTGATCCGCCATTACTTTGCTGCCACCCTCGGGAGGCTGGTACGTTGGCGGTGGAGCCTCATGGTGGTTGTATGCTGGAGGCGGCGGCGGATAGTTCTCCATCTGGTAGCCTTGGGTCGGCGGGAACTGCTGGTACTGTGCGTAGCCACGCTGTTGTTGCGGATGCTGCATGTATCGGCGAACCATCCAGCGGTGGTAGGCGAGAGGAGGCAGGCCTTTGCGCATGCGACGTCGGCCGTGGTAGTAGCCGCCGACGAAGAAGAGGAGGACAAAGGCGAACAGGAGGGCTACAACGGCGTAGCGGACTGCCATACCGGCCTGTTGGGTGTTAGCTCATGCTGTTGCTACGGTCCGCAGCACTCCAAGCATACCGGCGTCCACCACCAGCTCCCTCCGTAGTAATCATCACCGCTGTCGTAGTAGTCGTCCCCATTCCCACTCCCATCATAGCCGAAGGTGCTGTCGCTGCCGCCTTGTCTCTTCCATAAGCGGTATGTAGTTGTGAGCATCTTCGTGGCAACGGGCAGTAACGAGTCGGGCCCCGCGCGTTTCGTTGTCGCAATGAACGCTCTTTAACAGGCGGCTAAGCCCGGTCTCGAGGCGTTTGGAGGCTTCTCCTTGATTCTTAGCTTCGGAGATGGCTAAGAGAGAGGCGTGGTGGTTGGAACTTGGAAATAGGAGAGCAGGCGAGAGGAGAGATGGCCAGGTGTCCTGTCCAGAAGGCAGGGGGGACAGGGAGTGAGGTGATGGAAGGTGGTGAAGGTCGTTGCTACGCAGGAGCTGTCCTGAAACACGTCCGAAGCTGTGGTTGGTGCTGTGGTTGGTTCTGTGGCCTGAGGCTCCCAGATTCGAGGCCTACGAACATCACCTCACTTCAACCTCACCTCACCTCCAATCGCTTTCATCAGACTTCGAAGAATACCCCCAAGCGTCTCCATCGAATGTACATCATCTGTGGAGCCGGCTCTACACACCTCCGCATAGAGGAATCAGGGGCTGCCATGAGTCGATGACTGGTTCGTTATGAAGATGACACCACGTCCATCTTCGCCGACCTCATTACTATGGGCACACCAGATCAAGCGCGAGCATGGCCACCTACTCGTACGCGTCCAGAAGCTTGAATCCGTCAGTGATCAGCACGAGAGCCGTTTGAAACATGCTGAGACCGCTGCCAAATCGCATGTCAACGATGGCATTCCAGCGCTTGCTGAACAGGTAAAGGCGCTTCATAAAAGCGGCCTCCCGGAGCGTCTGGCCAAAGTCGAGAAGGATGTCATGTCAAGGCTGGATTATGTGCAAGCTGATAATGAGGCTATGACTATCAAAGTCGCTAGCCTGGAGAAGGACGAGGCGGTGGCGGAGGAGGAGAGACGCAAGGCTTTCAACAAGGAGAAAGCATTGCTGAAACGTGTGGCCGAGGCCGAGGAGGGTCTGAAGAAGTACGAGCAGTCGCTTGAAAGAATGGGTAGGCGTGTTGACGAACAGTCTATTGGCACTATCAGAGCGCAGCTTGACAAACTGTCTGAGCAGGTCAAGAAGGAGGGACCTGAAATGGAGCAAATGGGGGAGAGCATCATCACGCTTGAGAGAGCTAACGCGGAGCTAAGGAACGCGAACGACGGGCTCGCAGTGGAGGTGCAGAAGCTAGCAGCAAAGTCTGCGGCAGCCGCAGCAGCAGCGAACGCTCAAGTTGCGTCTCTCCCTGCCAAGAAGGCAGCAGGGAAGCATGAAGCACCAGGGTACGAGTTAGACGACGAGATCCAAACGCCCCAGCCGCCCCTCAAGAAGAAGAAACAGTCTCACAAGTGGGCTGGTGGTGGTGCTGACAAAGACATCATTCGACAAAACGGCGATGTGAAGCGCACGCCGCGACCGATTGCATCTCCTTACAACGCCATTTCAAAGCCAACTCAGATACCCCCGCCAACACAGACAGCAAAATCTGCCTCGAAGGCTGCACTTAAGCCCACACCCAAGCCTGCACCCAAGCCAGCATCGAAGTCAGCATTGAAGCCAGCGCCAAAGCCAGTCCCATCGAAGGCGCGCGAGAAGGCCACTCCCTCGCAAACCCAACGCAAAGCCGCTGCGTCACAAAAGGCCGCGGTGAAGAAAGGTCCAGCGACGGCAGTGCCTGCGAACTCCCAGCGCCACCTCGACGGTCAGCCAGACAGACCAATTGTTCGCGCCGGGAAAGGTTGGGTTGAAGTGGCAGTGACGCCGAGCCAAAGCGAGGATGAGTCGGAAGACGAGATGTAGACCACCCTCCACCGTTGTACTCGCACCCGAACATGACGCTGACAGTAGTACAGCGTCTACGATGCCAAAACTCTTCGCGACCGTCCCCGCAAGACCCAGTCTGGTCAAGAGGATCTCCAAGTGACGAACAACACGCAGCGGCCGACCCGAAGCACAAGACAGCAGCCTACGCAGATCCGGCAGCAGGCGAAACCCCGTCCAAAGCGCGCGATCGATCCCCAGCCGGACCCTCCCTCGGCAGCACCAGGAAATCACAGACCAAACAATGCCATGCAAGCCATGAAAGCCACACAGAAGGGCGCGGTGAACCTCCCAATCTTCGACCAAGCCGGCGGCATCTTGTCCTCGCCACCACACCATTCGATCGAGCGTAGGGACACCAAAGACTTTTTGCTCGCCACCGTGGTCACGTCGCAGTCACCGCCTCACACCACTGCTAATACCAGTGCTACGCGACCTCCGCCACCGCCACCACGCGATCTACCCAAGCGTCGGCGCATCATAGAGCTCGATGAGCATTGAGCAGGGTTGTCGCTGCGCTCTTTACGCGGGAGGAATTGTGTCCCTCGAGGGAGAGGATCGAACTCCTGGTTGTCTGCGGCTACTCTGCACGTCGCATGGGACCGACATTGCTGTGGATTTTGAGAGAGAGACGTGCTGTTGATGTTGCGACGATTCAGCGGGCGCTCTGTGTACAGACTTCTTGCTCGCTTACGCATTAGCAATGTTGCTGCAAGAAGATGGCGTTATCACCGAGATCTGCAAGCAAGGTGGCTCGTCGTTTAGAGCTGACCGGCTGCTGTACTTCGCATCTATAACACTAATTGCATGGAGACGCATAGTTGCACATGATGCTGTCGGAGACATGTATACATTACTCGCTACTGCACACAACTTCACCTGCTCCCGCTAATTGATACGTCATCATCACTCGTTACGCCGCTTGCGCCGCCTGCTGCTGCGCGCCTCCCGCGGAAGCCGGACTCTGCTCCCTCTCAATATCCTTGACGAACTTCTCCCACACCTCAACACTGCCCCTGAAAAAAGCCATCTCAGCGTCCGCCAACCCACCCAAAGTATCCCGGAACTCATGCGCTTTGATGCGCTCGAAATCCATGACCTCCTTGATGACCTCCTCGTCGAACGCTTCCGACGTCTTCTTCGCCGTCTCAACCTCGGTCGTCAGGCGCGAGATCTGCACTTCCAGTCTACGTTGCCTCTCCCTTCGACTCTGCTCGTGGTCTACCCCGCGCACGTCTTCGATCTTCTGGCGGAGGAAGCCGGAGGCGCCCACACTGCCGTGGGACGAGGCGAGCGTGTCCCGTTCCTGCGACGCTTTGGTCAGGTACTCCGTCAGCCCCTCGAAATCGAGCTGTTTCTGCTCGCGAGTCTTGAGCAGGGCTTTGATGCTCGAGATGTAGTGGTCCATATCCCGTAGTGAGCCCAGATAATCCTGGTCGGTATGCTCTTTGAGCGCTCGCCATCCCTCACTTGTGTCTGAGACGCAAGTCGCGAAGTTGGTGAGTTCACTTTGCACACCCGGTTCGAGCGCTGCCAGTTTTTGGAACTGCGTGGCAAGGTCTGCGTAGTCTGTCTCGAGATCCGCTTCGCGCTTAGCGACGCGCGCCACGGTTTTGCTCACGGTGCCGAGATCGTCGTCAAGTTTCGCGGCGCGGTCGGAAACGTCCTGGAAGCGCTTGTCGAGTTTGTGCGGTTTTGTGAAGGCGTTTAGGAAGCTGTCGGTCCATACCTCGAGTACGCCGGGGTTGCTGCTGCTGCCATCGCTGCCTGTGCCGGAGGACATGCCACGGTGGGGCCGGGACTTCATTATGCCGTTCCAGTCATTGGACTCGAGGAAAAGTGTGAGGACGGTGGCGCGCCGGAGTACGGGGTGCAGCGTTAGACGCTTGAGAAAGCGTTCCAGGGAGTAGGCGCGTCGGGCGGTGAAGTCGGGGCCGAAGCGGTCGGAGCGCACCCAGGCCATGTTGTGTTTGTCGGGGAGAGGCGGGACGGCGCATTGTGGGTACTCTCGTAGGAGCGTTTTGCAGAGGAAGACGAAGTCGGTGAAGCGCCGTCGGACCTGGGAGTCGGACGCTTGGTAGGATTTGAAGTCGGTGTTGGTGGTGACGAGGTAGGAGACGTAGGCGTTCTGTGTACCTTCGCCTTCTTTTTGCGGCTTCGTGACCTGGCACTCTAGGCGACCGTGCAGGCCCGGTCCAGCGAGGTCTTGCGCATCGGCGTTGGGGCCTGCTTGCTCCCATTCCGCGTCATAGTCGTTGCTGCCGCCGCCCTCCATGCTGCGAGGACCGTCGGCTATACTCTGCGCACTCGTGCTCTTCCTGCGCCTCTTCTGCTTTCTCCTGATATGATCGGGGTGTATGCCGTTATACGCTTCTATGCTGCCGTCTCCCTGTGCACAATCGTAGGCAACCTGCTCGTACTCGGAGTCGGAATGCTCGGAGTCCTTGCAGTCGTCGTCTGACAGCGAGACGTCGATGATACTGAAGCTGCTGTCTGTTCCTGTCGGGCTGCCGCCAAGTATACTTTCATCGAATGGTGGGAATGGTTCGGTTGGTGAATGTTGGTCGGCGTTGTGGCTGCCTACCCAAATGTCGTGGCCGTGCAGGAGCTCGTCACCTGCAAGAGCTTGGCGGGATGTCATCTTGGCCCCGCTGTCGGTGGCGCTCGGTGCCGAATGCGAGCCTCTTATCCGGTGAATATACACGATGTAGTATGCCTGTTGGTTCATACCACGCATACAGCAATTGAAATCAACAGTTGCAGAGAAGTCTAGCTGACACTTGTCACATGCTTCCGGATTCTCACATGCTTCTCACGTTCACTGTCGTTCCTGCCTTTTGTAGCCGCGAACAAACGACGCTCATCTTCTTCACCCGCCGTCAGTCGACAATAGGAGGTCAAGAACATGATCGATCGGATATACCAATCTATTTGTGCCCTTAATATCATTGGTACAATAATACCAGCAATCACTCTGGAGTCCCAAGCGAACTGATGAGCTGATGCATCCTTCGACGGCTTACACAGTATTACCGGGCCTGTCACGCGGAAGCGAGTTGGTCCGGCGGCGACGCTGCAGTTCTAGGAGCACTAATACGCATATCAGACCAACATCCTTCTCCACCCCAAGTTGCAGATAATCATCCTCCCTCCCTCTCTCCCTCTCAACCTCCTTTGCAGCACGTCGTCGCAAGATGTGGCAAGACTACATCAGTATCACCCGCCTTGGCTGGGCTGTAGGGATCATCCTCATCTCCCTCGTCGTGCGCTTCCTCCAGCGCTTGCACGTCCAACGCAGCAAGATCAAGGGCCTCCCAGGTCCGCCTCATAGCTACATATGGGGCCACTTACGCGCCATGGACGTGGTCTTGCGCAAGCAACCCAAGCGCGCCGCTCCCCAGACTTTCGCCAGCTTTGTCCAGCAGGAATACAATCTCGGCGACTACTTCTACCTTGATGTCTGGCCCGCGGGAGACCCGATCTTGGCCATTCTCAACACGGACATCATGCATGAGATCACGGTGGCGAACAGCCTGCCGAAACACCCAGCGGTCGACAAATTCCTGCAAAACTTCGGCGGGCCGGGAAACCTGGTCAGTAGCGAGGGCGCTTTGTGGAAGAAGTGGCGCAGTGCCTTCAACCCAGGCTTCAGCGCCAGTCACCTGATGTCTCTCGTCCCGCTCATGGTCGACGAGTGCGACATCTTCTGCGATGTCCTCACCAAACACGCCAAGAACAAGGGTCTCTTCCGCATGGAGCGCGCTACCACAAGCCTGACGGTCGACATTATCGGCCGGGTGGTGTTAGACCACGAGCTCTGCTCCCAGAAAGCTCCCAATGAGTTGGTAGACGCCTTCATGAAGCAGGTCAAGTGGCAGGAGATCGGCGCCCAATTCAACCCCATCGAGCTTATCGACTGGCCGCTACGATATGTCGTGCAGGGCTACCTGAACTGGAAGATGGACCGCTACATCGGGAAGTGCATCGACGAACGATTCGCCACTCGCGAAGGGCGCGGCAAGTCCAAGGCCATCATCGACCTAGCCCTCGAAGCCTACCTGAAAGAAGTCAAAGGCACTTCCGGCGATCTCAGCAAAGTCAAAGGCATCGATCCCGAGTTCCGCCGCGCCGCCGTGAACAACATGAAGACCTTCATTTTTGCGGGCCATGACACGACGAGCTCGACGATCTGTTACGCGTACTATTATCTAGGCAAGAACCCGGGAATGCTCGCTCGCATCCGCAAAGAACACGACGACGTTTTCGGCACAGACCCCAGCACCGCCGGGTCGCAAATCCGAGAGTCCGGCCATCTACTGAACAAACTCGATTACACCCTCGCCGTGACCCGCGAAGTCCTCCGTATGCAGCCGCCAGCCTCCACTATCCGCGTTGGGCAGAAGGGATTTTTCGTGCACGATCCCGAGACCGGTGAGCCGTTGCCGACGGAGGGCTTCATGTTGTGGCCGGTGGATGTGGGATTGCATCGCTCGAGCAAGTACTGGCCGGATCCGCATGTGTTCCGTCCGGAGAGGCATTTGCACGGAGGGAAGAATGACTCTTCGGCGAACTTCACGACGAATAATGCATGGGTGGCTTTTTCGAAGGGCATAAGGAACTGCATCGGACAGGAGCTTGCTATCGTGAGTGCCGTAACCTCTACTCGTTCATTGCGTGTGACGATCCACTGACGCTGCCTCTAGATCGAGACGAAGGTCATCCTCGCCATGACGCTCCGCTCCTTCGACTTCCACCTCGCATTCGACGAGCTGGATAAGCTCAAAGGCGATGGATCGGGATACCCGAGCGATTCGACGGGCATACAACAGCAGTTCGGGGACGAGGCGTATCAGATCCAGCTGGGGACGGCGAAGCCCAGGGAGGGTCTGCCTGTGCGGGTGACGTTGAGGGTGTGAAGTAAAGATGAAGTATGTTCTTCGATACTCTCAACAACTCGAGATCCGCTACTGCACTCTCGACATTGACATCTCTCGTCTCAGACGGGTTGACTCAGCTATGCGAGCTGTTTTGCTCTTGAACGCGCAGGAACGCGGACGAGCCAATCACCGTTCCGCCTGATGGTACGGCCGACTTTTACGGCTTCACGGAGGGCTTCGACTGGACTCTTCAATTGAACATTGTGTGTTTGCCTCCCTCCCCTCACGAGCGAACGTATAGCATTGCTCGTTCGCAACCGCTTGGCGGTGAAGCGGACGTTACTGGCGCAATGCTGGCGCAGAGCAGACGAGTCTCCTGCGATTAAGTCGATGTGGGAGGCGGGTAGAAGAATCCGCAAGCTTACCTTCACTCTTATATACCTACTTTCATGTCGCTCCTCATATGACAGCAATTATACTGCAATCACAGCTTCTGTCGTCGTCGACATACTGACTCTGACCTCTCGCAATGCTGCAAGCATACCCGGCCATGGCTTCCGCCCTCAGCACCAGCACGTCTACGTCCGACCTCGAGAAAGAGGCACCTGATAACGATGCATCAAGTCCCTCCGACAACAGTCTTCTGGATCAACTTGCCTTTCCTCGCTATGGCCACGCCCCTGTTCATTATCTTCCTCGACCTCAACTTCAAGCAAATTTCGAAGATGCAGCAGCTCCGCCGCGTTGAAGTCTGCGTCGTCGTCAACCTCGTCAACGGCGTGGGACTCGGCGTGCTATACCCGTCTCTGACTTTCGCCGTCCAAGCCGCTGTAACGAACAAAGACCAAGCGTACGGTGTCAGCTTGTTCATATTCTTCCGCGCAGCTGGCCAGTGCATTGGGGTTGCGGTCGGCGGGACCATTTTCTCAAATAGCATGAAGCGCGAGATCTTGCGGCATTCGTCTATTGCAGAGTTTGCGAGTGAGCGGTCGGCAGAGGCTAGCTCGTTGGTCGAGGTGATGAAAGGAATGGAACCTAGAGTGGCGAAAGATGGACTATCGAAGAGCTTTGCGGATGCGTTGTGAGGATTCCGAACTCCTTGTCGAGCAGCGTGTTCGTAAGAGCATTGCTGACAGGTTTCATAGAGTTGTCGTCTGGATCGGCATGACGGCTCTGTCTGTGGTCGCCCTGATCTCGAGTCTGTGGAAGAAGCATTACAACCTTGAACGTTCTCTGGAGACTGATCATGGGTTTCGAGAGACGGAGAAGGCGACATCTGTAGAGGTTGGCGTTGGGTCTTGATGATGAGCATATCCTGTGCACATCGCTGGTACGGCATCGACGAAGTCGTGTGGCATTGACGCTGGGATGTTGTCGTCCTCGCGGACCACCTGTTCGGAGTGCTGTATGTACTGTATACTCGTTCAATTATCGCCCTGATACTTCTTCGCTCTTCACTCTTCACTCTCCACTCTCGGATACACGAAGTCGATGGGACACAGGGGGCGTGGTGTTGTTCAAGCCTTGAACATATCTTGTGAGGCTTCCTCGCTCCCCGCCGCATCAAATCTTCACGAAGCTGGTCCACATCGGTAGGCAAATGAAGCGAAGGAAGAATAGTTGGTGATGAACGTCGGAGTCGCCGTCTCCCGACTGCCGCCCGACCCGATTGAGATCTCCACCTCTCGGTGGCGCTGAAATATTGCAACATACGTCATCGCCATTGCTCTCCACGTGCTCTCCACCGAAGATGGGACAGGCTCGAAGACGTCGAGGACGACACGTGCTCGACGTGCAGCGACGATGATATTTACCAAAAAAAAGGCTTAACAAGGCTTGGTGTTGCTTGTTGTGCCATGGTCCGAGAGTCGGGTCAGTAGAGGCGTCCAACATCGTTCCAGCGGCGACATAACTGAGTAGTAGTACGGAGATAGATAAGGGTCGCGTGAGTCCCGCAGGTAGGTCATTTTCTCGCTCCCTCCATCTTCCCTCATCACTACCATCTCCTCTTCCACGGCTCGCGATTCGCTGGCCTCGCCAAATTTCACCATGGACAAGGAGCACGACATGCAGCCGTCGCCCGAGCGGGACCTGGACCTGGAGGTCCCACTCGCAGCCACCGAAAAGTCTCGATGGGAACGAACATGGCCCGCCCTGGCCTGCGGCGCCGGCCTGTTCTCTGACGGATATCTCCAAGCCGTCATCGGGCCCGTCAACACCATCCTGAGCAAGATCTACCGGACTCCTACGCGACCAGCTCGGCGGCGCAGAACGTCTCCTCCATCGCCTTCGCTGGCACGGTGATCGGCCAGCTCGTCTTCGGCTACACTAGCGACCACTACTCGCGCAAATGGAGTTTGCTGGTCTCCACCGTCATCCTCTTCGTCTTCGCCGCTCTGTGTGCTGGCTCGTACGGCGCTGGTGGCAGCCAGCAAGGTCTCTTCGCCGCCCTCACGGCATTCCGTTTCCTGCTAGGTATCGGCATTGGTGGCGAGTACCCTGCCGGCTCGGTGGCTTGCGCAGAGGCCTCCGGCGAACTGAAGGAGGGCCACCGCAACCGCTGGTTCTGTCTCTTCACCAACACGCAGATCGATCTGGGCTTCTGATCGGAACTCTGATTCCCATGATCATCACCGCGGCTCGACCTAACGACCTGGGCCTGGTATGGCGCCTGTCACTCGGTCTCGGAGTCATCCCACCGCTCTCGCTGCTTTACCTGCGATTGAAGCTCAAAGAGCCGGAGTCCGTGTCGAGGGAGGCATTCCGGCACGGCAAGACTCCGTACTGGCTCGCGATAAAGTTCTACTGGCCCCGACTGATACTTGTCATGAT
>NAJQ01000230.1:0-39398 GCA_005059865.1 Friedmanniomyces simplex
GATGTGTCGAGGCTATAGTCGAATGTGTACAACACGTGCGCTATAATCAGATGCCGGAGGATGCTCCCGCGCCACGCCCCCAATGGATGCTTCCTCGAACGCAGCGCACGGGCTGCTGATTCCGAAGGCACCATTTGGAGCCACTGCATGATGAGATCCCCGTGTCCTTCAGCGATCGCGAAGTAGCAGAGGTGGCTACATAGATGCAGTTCCTCGCCAACCGTTGTCCACAGTCCATCATCGCTCCACAGATGCGCGAGACATGTTGCGGCAATCGGCTCTCCCTGTCGAGCGGCGTCCGCCCGTCTTTTCCTGGTCAGCGGGCTCACCTTATCCCATGCGGCCTGAAGACAGACGCGCACTACGTCCACGGGCGCTTCATGGCTAGCTATCAGCTGTCGCAGTACTTCTGCAGGGCTTTGATGGCCTGAAGCGAGTCTCGCGGTTGCTGTCTGCGCGTGGGCGGACAGGGCTCCAGTCTTGCTTAGTACATCCGGGCGGCGGTTCCGAAGTCTAGACTTGGCAGTCTCCTCCTGGTTCGGTCGTGACTCGGATTTGAGAGGCGGCCATGGAGGTGCTTTCCTTGGATCGCGAGTGGCGTGCTTGATATAATGGAGCTCATAGAAAGTACGCCCGCCGAATGCGAGCGGCAACCGACCGACCCTTCGGCGGAGCAGTGGCAGACTTCGCGATGTCGAAAGACGTGATGGACGGAGCATCGTCGGCTCGAAGTCTTAGATGGGCAGCGAGTTATTCTTTTCGTGTTCTCGTTGAGGGTGGGTGCCTGCTTCATGCAAGCGCGTGGATGGCAGGCGGAGTTGGTCCCCGTCCACATAGTATCACGATCAAGTACGTGGCACATTGGACAACATGTTGACTTTTCGCGGGTCGTAAACAGCTGATGGTAGATGTGGTTGTGGAGCAAGGGAGGAGGAGGTGTGGTTGAGCATGCGTGGACGTGAGGTAGTGCCCGCCACGCGACTATTGGCTCGGATATCAGGCAGGCTAGCGGCTGTCCCCGGCTGCTGTGCGACATGAGTGATGTACCGGAATTCGCCCATCGCTCTTCACGGGACTTCAATAACATATCTATGTCTTGCACAAGCCCAACCAAGTAAACACCTGAGAATGATGACAGGGAACTCGAGAAACATGCGGTGAACTGTAATTCATGCCAAAGTCACTCACGATCGGACCCCAGAGAATCCCAGAAATCATACCGGATTACAAGACGGCCTCTCACTGCTCGACCGGCATCTCCATAGTCTTGCCATTACTCTCCGTCACGTCCAACGCCACCAAAAACCGGCTCACCATATTGTACCCTCCCACGGTCATCGTCAACTCCATGACCTGCCGATCCGTCCATCTCGCCTTCAACCTCTCCATCAGTTCCTCCTCCACCCTGATGTTCTTCGTACTCTGCTCAGTAAACTCCAACACCATCTCTTCATCTACGCTTACCGCCACGTGGTCTGTCGTGCCTCGCCAGGTTCGATTGAGCACCGCTTCGAGTACAGCCCTCTTCGCGCCCGCTTTCAGAGCTATCGGGGCGTGCGCGGTCCATTCGTATACCGCGCTATTGAGCACCGCGACGTAGCAGATCGCCAGTTCGGCTAAGGCGAACGGGAAAGAAGAATGGGTGCGGATGGCGCCCATGAGCGTGTTGTAGCCATCGGCTATGTTTGGGTTGTGGAGGAGCGCTAGATCCAAGGGGATGAGAGGGCGAGGATTGCGTCGCTCGCGGATGCGGTCGTATATCGCGAGGTTCTCTGGTGTTGGCTCGGCGGGTCCTGAGGGGGCGTAGGGGATGCGCATTGTGGTAGCAACTGGTTGCAGCTGATAGGCTCTAGATTGTGACGAAGAAGCATAGGAGTGAGAGGAGTGAGAGGGGTGACGAGAGATGAGAGATGAGGAGGGTTGGACTGAGAGCTGGCGGAGCTCCTATCGGCTGTTGACCTCGGCATAGTGTGGAGTGCTTTGGCACGGATGAACAGGCTGGCATATGTGGAAGTCGGGAGTTTCCTCATAAGGCAAATTCATCTCGTTTAGAGCGTACGTCTGCTTTCCTGCGACGGTGCGCGAGCAGGTGTTCGCGTCTTTGAGGGAAACCCGAGTCGTTCACCCCGCGTTCTTCCCCATGCGTGGTGACGCCACACGCTTAAGGGTTTGGCGTACCTGCAGATCGCCGCCGGACCCCTGCAGAATTTATCGAACCATTCTCGCCCCACCGGCGACCGCCAACTGTTGATCGTGTGTTTCGATTCATCAACCTCTTTGCGACCAGTTTGTAGCACTCAGAGAGAGCACTCAAATAACCGCAACCATGGGCCTCCTCAGCAACGTTCCCGTCACCACCAGCTGGACGGGCATCTCCTTCGCCATCCTCACCCTCTTCGCCGCCATCATCCTCCTCAACGTCGCCCGCCAACTCCTCCTCCGCAACCCGAACGAGCCCCCCATTGTCTTCCACTGGGTCCCCTTCATCGGCAGCACCATCACCTACGGCATCGACCCCTACGTCTTCTTCTTCGACTGCCGCAAAAAGTACGGCGACGTCTTCACCTTCATCCTGCTGGGCAAGAAGACGACGGTATGCTTGGGCACGAAAGGCAACGACTTCATCTTGAATGGAAAGTTGCGCGATGTGAATGCGGAGGAGATATACAGCCCACTCACGACGCCGGTGTTTGGTAAAGATGTGGTGTACGACTGCCCGAACGCTAAGTTGATGGAGCAAAAGAAGTTTGTCAAATTCGGGTTGACGTCGTCGGCTCTGCGATCGTATGTGCAGCTCATATCGCACGAGGTGCGCCAGTACTTCTCCGCCGATGCGCCGCACAAGAAGTTCGCCTCAAGTACTGGGACGCTGGATGTGCCGCCGGCGATGGGCGAGCTCACGACGTACACCGCCTCCCGCTCGCTCCAGGGCAAAGAAGTGCGCGAGAAGTTCGACTCCTCCTTCGCCGACGCCGTTCACGATCTCGACAAGGGCTTCTCGCCCATCAACTTCATGCTGCCATGGGCGCCTCTACCACACAACCGCAAGCGCGACATCGCGCAGAAGAAGATGACGGACACATACCTTAGCATCATCGAGCAGCGACGTCAAGGCGGCGACCTGAAGTCCGAGGACCGCGAAGAGGACATGATGTGGAACCTCATGAACTGCACCTACAAAGACGGCACGCCCGTCCCAGACCACGAAGTCGCACACATGATGATCGCGCTTCTCATGGCAGGCCAGCACTCCAGCTCCTCAACCTCTTCCTGGATCCTGCTCCGCCTCGCCACGCGCCCGGAAGTCCAGGACGAGCTGCTGCAAGAACAGCGCGAAGTCTTTGGCGTGAACGAAGATGGCAGTATTAAGGATCTCACTTACGACGAGCTCAACCGTCTGCCTTTACACAACCAAGTCGTAAAGGAGACTCTGCGCCTGCACACCCCGATCCACAGCATCCTCCGCGCCGTCAAGCAACCCATGCAAGTCGAAGGAACGCCCTACACCATCCCCCCAAGCCACAGTCTCCTCGCCACCCCCGGCGTGACAGCTCGCACATCCGCGCACTTCCCGGAACCTATGCTTTGGGAGCCGCACCGCTGGGACGACTCCCCTGACGCCAAGTTCGCCGCCCTTGCTCCTTCCCACCTGAAGGAGAATCTGGTGGAGGAGAAGGAGGACTACGGGTACGGCGAGATCAGCAAAGGGGCTGCGAGTCCGTATCTGCCGTTTGGCGCTGGCAGGCACAGGTGTATTGGGGAGCAATTTGCTTATGTGCAGTTGCAGACTGTGTTGGCGACCTTGATTCGGGATTTTAAGTTCATGACGACGGATGGGAGTGATAAGATTGTGGGGACGGATTACAGTTCGCTGTTTTCGCAGCCGTTGAGACCGGCGGTTGTGAAGTGGGAGAGGAGAGGGAGTGGGAAGGCTTGATGGGAGCCGAACTGAGGTCTTGCGCTTTCATATACACGTTGATAAAGCGGGCGTTGTTAGTATAGACGTGACGCCTCGGTATCGTTCACGTTCTCCATTTTCATCACTTACCCACCGACTCGTACGGATGCGTAGCCATCCAATGCCTAGCAATCTCCTCCCGCGTCGCCACCCAGACATCCGGTTTACTGCTCACATACTCCACGAACTTCCTCACTGCCCCGATCCGCGCAGGCCGTCCGCTGATCCGCGCGTGCAAGCCAATCGACATCATCTTCGGACTTCCCTCCTCGCCTTCGGCGTACAGCTCGTCAAAGGCACCGATGAGGTAGTGCAGGAGGTCGTCGGGCGAGGACCAGTTGTTGGGCATCAGGTATTTGAAGTCGTTCGTGTCCAGACTATAGGGCAGGATGAGAAACGGCCGGGCTACTTCGCTACCCTGAGCGTTGTTGAGGGCGGAGGGGATGGGCTGGTAGTAAGGGAGGTCGTCGGCGTACGAATCGCTGAGCCAGAGGAGCTCGAGCCCGCGTTCTTTGTAAATCTGATGGAGTAGACTCTGCGAGCGAGGGGATAGTCGGCCGATATACCACCCTCTAGGTGCTTGGCCTGTTTGCGCGGTGATGAGATCGATACACCGCTCGATCTCCGCCCGCTCCTGTGCTTTGGGCATGGAGTGGTAGTCGATCCATCGCCACCCGTGACTCCCCACTTCCCAGCCCAATCTCTGGCACTCCTTTGCCACCGCCGGGTTGCCTTCGAGCGCTAACCCGACTCCATAGACCGTGCCTTTCAGCCGGGCATTCTCAAACACACGCAATAGTCGCCAGATCCCAGCTCGTGCGCCGTAGTCGTACTCGGACTCGATGTTAGTATTGCGGGCTTCGTGGCGCGGGGCAGCGCCTACGGCTTCCGTGAGGTAGGATTCGGATTTCGCGTCGCCGTTGAGGACAGAGTACTCGCCGCCTTCCTCGTAGTTGATCACGAAGGAGAGGGCGATCTTGGCGTTGTTGGGCCAGTGGGGATGCGGGGGGCGAGGGCCGTGGCCGATGAGGTTCCGGGGGGTGTCGTGGAGGGGGTCCCAGGTGTATTTGGTGGGTTGATTGAGGGTGGAGGTGGTAGAGGACATCGTGAGCCTTTACGAAGGTTTGCTGGAAAAGCCTTGGACTGGGTGGACAAGGAGTAGAGGATCTTACCTTACGCGAACAGTGTGAGACGCAAAGAGATAAAAGTCGCAAGCCATGGGCAAGCTAGAAGAGGAAGGTCGGGCAATGTGGATGCCACATGGATACGCATCATCAAACGAATATCGTTCTACCTCTAGCGTCAGGCGGACAGTGCGATGGTAAGGCTGGGGTGAAATCAGCGCTGCGAGTGTCGGGATGAATGCATGATACGAGAAAAGATGCAGAACTTGGAGGTTGTGGCTGTTGTGAATGTACGGATACAACCATTAGCGCATTTTTGGAGTTACGTGACTTTTCGTGACTTGCCTACCTTATGCACATCTTAGCTCTCCGCTATACGTTGAATTACCTACACATATCTTGCTCAGATCAAAGACTTGTCTGGAAGTCTCCGTGTCGCAGTACTACTCATTGCCCCCTGATGAGAGTCCAGCAACCGCAAGTCGCCATCCGGGCCCGCCACAGCAACGTCTTGTTTGCTCCAGGCCCTTGATCAGTATGCTACGCGGCAGTCGGCTTTATTGGCCACGGAAACGTCAGGTGGTCTGCTTTGCTTGCAGCAGCAACAGGTTCTCTTCCATCAGCACGAGATCCGGTCGAGACGCCGAACACTATCTATACGCGTGGACTGACAGTGGCTATCATCGACGGGCCGACGTGGTGGTTGACAATAAGCATACTGGTGACGGGCTTAGAACGCCCAATGAGCTTGCACAAGACGAGAGACGCGTGCGGTCTGTGCCACACGGTGCGTCCCTTCCACCTGAGGGCCACTTGCTGCGTCAACAGCTCGCTTCATCCAAGGAACGCCCGTCGGTCATTCTTGGGGAACACACTGATCGGGGAGAAGCCAGCGCGGAGATGGCGCGCTTGTGTCTAGAAGAGTACTACTCGAGGCTGTCGTAGCGCCCCTGGCGCTTGCGACAACGGATGATACAGAGCGATAAGATTGGGAGCTTCACGCTGCAGTGGCTGTGACAGCAGAATATGCGCTGGACTGCGACAGTGCTACAGGACTTCGAGTTCGTAGACTGCCTGGTCTACTTCCTAGTTGCGGAAGACCTGGGAAAATTTGTACTGGACTGGCTTAAGGTCGACTTACCCGCAGATGTTGCCCACGTGTTCACAGAACAAAATCCAGATCGGTGGCGAGGTGACCTTCTACGCTCGCTTGTACACGGGCATCTGATGCTCGACTGTCAATTCTCGGCGGATGCCGCCCTCCACGTGCTGTTCAACTGCATCAGAGATTTGACAGCTGCGCGAGCCGTTTGTCATAGGGCGAACCGGTATACGATGGGTTTTGCCGTACGTCGCTTTGGCCCGCAAAAGTCGCTATCACGAAGTCGCTTTGCAGCGGAAGCCACCCTGCCACAGATCCTCATTTGTACGATCGCTTTATAGGTTCTGTCCAAGCGGAAAGGCGCAAAAGCGACGCTGCCCTTGGCGTGGCACATTTACACCTCCTGCACCCCACCAAACCCAATGCAGACCCGATGCTTTCGGTTCTGCAGCGAAGTCTTCGTGGCAAGTCAAATGCCGAATTGGAGCAGATACGGGCATCATCAGGCACCGGGGCAAAGGTGCACTTACTGGGCGCCATGAAGAGAACTGCGACCTTACTACGTGCTCAAGACTGGAAGACGGATGCCGACTGGGTTGCCGAAAGGCATCACGAGCTTCTGACAGCCTCGGATGAGACGACACGACGCTTGAATCGGTTCCATGAGCAAGACGACAGGACCAGAGACACGTCGTGGTTGCGTTACCAGCAAAGGCATGGTGCCCATCAACTCGCTCCGCCGGATATCGCCAACCCTTCGGACTCGGGGCTCGAAAAGGTGCAAGATGAACGCCATCACAACTCATCGCCTCGCGGCTACACCATCCGTCGCATCCCCTTCGATGGTGATCCGACGAGCAAGACCTGATAGCATTCATGAGACTGGTGGAGAGCCGAGACCTTGATTCGCCTTCGTACGTCCTGGGCTTTGTCGTCGGGCGACCTGGACGGAAGCTGGTTCTGTACAATCTACCGTCCGCCGTACTTCGAGTGACCTTCCGGGATCCAAGTAAACCGCCACAGCTCCGCCCATGGCACTTTCGGCATGGGCTGCCTTGCCAATTTCGGCGACCTCGAATTACTCAAGCCTTGATACCAGAAGCCTCACCGGTGGGCTCTACCTCCTGCTTGTCTGATCTGGAATCGAATCTTCCCTGTCCCATGGCTCGCCCCCGAGTGCCTGGCCCATCTGCGTCGCTTTCGTACTGGGACGTCCCCCAAAAACACAGCACTTCACGACGCCATATCGAACTGATCAATGCATCAGCTACATGATGTCTGCAGGTTGCGATCATCTCGACAACCAGCCTTGTGACATCGCTCATCAGGTGACGGTCTACGTGGCCGGATCCTGCCCTAAGTGCGTGGCTATGGGCTCTGTATTGAAATTTTCATGTTGTTGCTACTGACCGGGCTGGACAGTGGATACATGTAGAGCTGGTCTTGGCTTACCGAATTCGTTCCACGGGCGCGAAAATGCTGTCCAGGGCTCTCACAGAGCAAAAATCATGTGACGTTGATGCGACTGTACGCTGCCACTACGGATTGGGAACGCACTCGTGGTAACATGCGTAAGATAGGCTTGCAGTCATGGCACCTGGCGCTGCCTGCACGAGAGCTCTTTTGAAGAGCCACTCGAGGCTAACGGCGTACGAGAAGCCTGAAGTGAATCATATCGCCGCGCTATGCTGAATACCCTACATTGAAGCGTTACACATTGTGCACTATCGCACGTACCGTGGACCTGCATGGCAGGGCGACACCACGTCGCCGCCTGATAGTCCACAGCGACAACTGGATTTCGTTCTCGAGAGGGCCTCTTCCATGCGCAGTATCGCGAAGTCTTGTCCGTCTGTGCACCATGGCAATAAGTTCGACATATTTCCACTGTCTTCTCGCCACCAATGAGCGGCGGCTTTCGCGGCCATCGATTGGCAAGCGAACGAGACGGGCACTGAGAGCCCGTCGGGTTGATGCGTCCACCATGGACCACCTGTCGTAACACTCATACTGGTCGACTGACGAGGGTAGCGCTGCTGCTGGTCGGACCATGCGAACAAAGTCGATATGGTTTTCCTGTCCTACCACGGACAACACCTCTCTTTGCAGCAATGCTTACAGGCTAGTCTAGCACATAAACATCTTGCACGTACTGACGTTCACCCTACTCCATTTCCGCTGGAACAATAGCGCCATGAGAAATTGAGTAGGCCAGTAGACATGGTAGAGCCACCATGCCGGTAGCGGGTCCCAGAACTCGAATATGCCGTCGTGCCACCACGCCACGTGCTCGAGGAAGGTGATGAAGTGCTCGAGTACCTCGACCACACCGGGTCCTTCCAACGACAACAGTGAGAGCGTGGGCGTGACGACGAGCTCAATGAAGTCGTGGCCTATCCAGTAATATTTCTGCGGCGCTTGTGGGAACACTGGCGGCGGTGCCAGACCGTTGGGCGTGAGGCTCCTGTTTGGCGAGCTGGAGAGCGCTTGCTTGGGCTCGAGTAGGCTGAGGTAGGCGTCTACCATTTCCGGCGTTTCGCTGACAAGACACACAGCAGTGTGCGCCCGCGGGTTGCACTCGATGGGGTACAATCGCACGTTGGTGTTAGGATCTCGCAATGCCCTCTCAGCTTCGCTCGACTCCACCAAGAAGTCGAACGATAGATGGCCGGTGAAGGAGGACCCGCCAGCTGCGGCGAACTCTTGCGTGAAGCGCAGCATACTCATGCTCAGTGCGGACTCGGACGGCAGCGCTTCGTAGTGCATCAGCAGCTCCGACGAGGGACAGGCCACGAAGGCTTTGACTTCGCCCTTGACCACGAGCGAGTGCGTGCAGTACTCCGGACCACGGATGAATTGCTGCAAGATCCAAGGCCTTTCTTCCGAGATCTGGAAGCGCGAGATATGCGCTTTCGTCTGAGCCGGCGTGCTTAGTGGGAGCAAAGTCATGTCTCCGCGTACCGCATCGTCCGTGCCGATGTATTTCATGACGTACTGCTTGTTCGTGCCGGAAGCATCGTCCAGAACTTGCAGCGCAGCTGCTCTTGATGTGACTGTGTGGGTCTCCGGAATAGGCAGCCCGATGCTCTTCGTGTGATCCATGAACGAATGCTTCTCGTGCAGCTTTTTGGTAGTCGCTACATCATACTGCACACATTTGCAACCCGTGACCAACTCAATCAGCTCCTTCGCCATACCGTCTTCCACCGCAGATGCCACGCCCGAGCACGAGACCCACATATCCACATTCTCCTGCCGGACAAGATTCAGCAGATCTTGCGTATAGCGAGCCGCTTTCTCCCGGCTGCCGTCCGGTTTGGACAGCTTGTGGAAGGCCTTCAGCGCTCTTGAGAACCTGCCCGCGGAAGTGGGCAGCGCCATGGGCTCGAAGTCAGCTCCAATGACATTGTGGCCGGCGGCGTAGAACAGTCGAGCGAGCGCGAGGCCTTTGGTCATGCCCACGCCGGTGACGAGGATGGTGCGGGCTTCGAAGTATGGGGTGGAGGTGGAGCGGACATGGCAGCGGTGCTCGATCGCTTGTAAAGGGTATAGGTAGGTGAGTGCATAGCTCAAGCAAACAATGAAAGTATCGAGCGGTAGGAACGCGAAGCTGAGCAGTACGAGCACGACGTCTTGTGCTGCGTGAGCGATGAATGAAGAGTCGGCGTCCAGCATGGTGCTTGCCTTTGCACACCTCGGGATTGTCTGTGGTGTGGAAGTATTATTGTAAGTGGTATCATCACAGGCTTGCCAAAAAGTTGGTAGGCCGCTGTCACATGCAAGACAGGGTAATGAGTGATCACCGCTTTGCATCACCACGGCTTGAAGTGGGCGCAAGGAAAAGCCTCGTTACGCCTTAGCCCCAAACGGCAGTCAATGGCTTCGTCTGCCGTGTGGGACACATGTAAACAAGCGAGTGTGCACGGTAGGTGGAACGAGTCAAGAGCGGCATCACGATCGTTTTCGGTGGCAACACTATTGGTGTTGTCAGGTTGAAGCTGAAGTCTGGTCGGCCCAAAGGGGGTTCGCCGCTACAAGGCCTGTGCTCTCGCGTGCCACAACATGACAACCCCTCGTCCGTCCTGGGACTTCATCTTGCACTCCATACGCCATCCCTGGGTATCACTCGCGCCGTCCGCTCCTCCTCGACCCTGATGCCTCGCGCCCGCCGCTACCGACATGAACCCACCCGATGTGACACTCAGTTCAGCCCGACTCCTCGCCTGTGCACCGAGATACTTCGATGGCATCCTGTTCGACTTGTCAGCAGATGACGACGACGCGTAGCAAAAGCCGTATCACGACCTACCGGGTCACCCGTGGGCTCAAAGCTGTGGTTGAGCTTGCTGTCATACACCAGGTTCGGGTTTCCAGGGCTCGCGTTCAGCGCCGTTGGTTCTCCTCGCTTGGCATACTGGTTGATATGCTTCTGGCCGACACGGACATCCGGATTTGTCCCTTCGCCATTGGGCTGCTCCAGCCACTTCCGCTTCTGCTCCACGCTGGCCCTGACGTACTCCAGGTACGGCGGGTTGCCCGGAGTAATCACGTTGTCCGCTGCCAGCACCGAGCCCGGCGTGACCAGCTTCAACTCCTCGCAGAGCTTGAGGTCGGGCTTGTACGCCGGCTTGTAGTGATCGAGGAACATCAGGTCGATGTGCTTGAGCTCTCCGGCGTCGTGCAGGCGCTTGATGGAAGCATCGCTCGAGCCGATTGCGACTTTCACGACATCACCCAGGCCTGCAAGATCAACCAGAGAAGAGATAACAGCGCCGAACTCCGGGTTGCGCTCTAAGCTGTAGTATCGCTTGCCGCCGGCTTTGCGCACGGCGTCGCCAAACAGGATGCACGAGTAGCCGATGTACCCCCCTAGCTCGACCTACCTCTCAATCAGCCATTTGCGGGCTGATACCAGTGCTACCTCGGGCAGGACTACCATTGTTTGCGGCTTGACCTCCGCGATTAGGTCGCTCACGATCTTGCCCTTGTCTTCGCCCACATTCATCAGATATTTCTTGGTGCGGCCGAAGTCATCGATTGCCTGCAGAACCTTGCTGGGGTTGCCACGGATCTGATTGATGTCTGGCTTGCCGTACACAAAGTGCAGGAGCTCGACTTCTCGGCCATCGTCGAAGAAGACCTCCTCTTGCGCCGCGTACGCTTTGCTTTGGTCGAAATTAGGCATGGTGATGTACTACTGAGTAGAGGAGGGTGTATTTCTGGTGACGAGTTTAGTCTTGGGTGCGAGACTTGATCGCTTGCGAAAGGCCGTGAACACGTGTCTGTTCGGTCAAAAGGAATTTGCACCTGCACGCAGAAGGTATTGCTAATTCTTTTCTACGAAGGTTCTCACATGGTAATGACAAGACAAATTGGCCGATGAAAAATTGTTGGAGCTCGGCAAGAGCTACACTCTGCCGCGCTGTGAGGGACACCCCACCGGCTCGCTGGGCCACTCTCTGGCTACCTCCGTAGGCGATGATGATGATCCCACGGCCGACCAGGTCTTTCCTGGAGCTGATATGCGTACCAGCAGTCATATTGCCGTCATTACACGACTCTACTGCTGCATGTTGCGGGCACTACGTCTGATCGAGCTTTAGTTGCCCACCAATATCAACCCCGCTTTTGCCCCACGGCCTCTCTCACAAATGCAATTCATCTACCCCTCGATGCGGCCAGGGCCGACGTCACATGGAACCAAGATCTCAACGTCGTTACAACGGCTATCACCACAATGCAATTGGCCACCTAAGACCGACATGGTCTCGCTGCAACTCGCTCTCAGCCACCTCGTTGACCGCTTCCGAAGCCACCATCAACTCTCCCAGAAGGACTACATGTCTCGTTAACAGTGGGAGAACACATCGCCTAAAGAGTTTTAGAGTTGGCGTAGATCTGGGTCTTCGGGTGGATGCAAGATCCTAGCGCGATCTCACCTTCGTCGCCAGCGACTGGTGCCCTGACGCAATAAGGTCGGAACCTTCCTGAGCCATTGGTCTCATCCCTCTCGATCCCACCGCACGTTGTCGTCTAGCCTTCTGCAGGTCCACGTTCGGCAGACTTGGCGAGCATCATGACTACCCTCCTGGCGAATCAGTACGTACCGCACCCTGACCTTATGCAAGAAGCTGCCCCGGCAACTGTCAGCTGAGGGAAAAGTTTGCACGATGTATACGACAAATCTGTCACATGCAGACGCGCCCCACGCTCGCTACTCGACAGCCTGGTCGTCGTCTGCGGGCTATTATTGCCGTGCTTGGAATGTACCCTTACGCCGCCCTGGACATGGTTGACGTGACCAGCCAAGATCTTCGACGGCAGTCGGATCCGGTTCCGTCGAGTGTAGCGAGTGGGAGCAACTTCCCTTGAACACTCCCCAAGTCCCCCTTGGAAAGAGCATCCAAGTCTTCGACATCCCTCTTCCTCGACCTTTCCTCTTTCCTTCCCATCTGCTTCATCTTTGGACCACGCACCTCTCAACAAGGACCTCGACCTCACCCGTGTTCCAACAGCACCCACACCTCCCTTCACGATGTCTGACATGAAGGCCTCCGTCACGGAGACCAAGGCCGGTTTCCATGTCGAGGGCTACGAGAAGATCGAGTACGACTTCAGCTTCGTCGACGGCGTTTTCGACACGAACCACTTGGAGCTCGCCCAGAAATTCGAGCGTTGGCACCGCTGCTTGGCCATTATGGACCTTAACATCTTCAACTTGTACGGAAAGCAGATGCAGGAGTACTTCAGCCACCACAACATCGAGCTCAAGATCCACAAGACCATGATCGGCGAGAAGGCGAAGTCGATCGAGACGTACCTGAGCATCGTCGACTCGATGAACGAGTTTGGTAGGCGAGGACTGACGTCCAATATGCGAACACTTGGCTGACGGCAGCTCAGGCATCATCAGGAAGGAGCCGGTTCTAGTTGTCGGAGGCGGACTGGTGACCGACGTTGCTGGGTAAAAAAAAACTCAATGCCACAACCGCCGAAGATAACTTCAAGGCACTCTGGCGACTTATCCACTAAGCCCGGTCTTGACATGTGACTCGTACTAACTCGCCTCCAGATTCGCATGTGCCTCGTACCGACGCAACACGAACTACATCCGCATCCCCACGACCGTCATCGGACTGATCGACGCCTCGGTCTCGATCAAGGTCGCGGTGAACTACGGCAACTACAAGAACCGCCTAGGCGCCTACCACGCCCCGCAGCACACGTTCCTCGATTTCCGCTTCCTGCGCTCCCTGCCGGAGGCGCAGATCCGCAACGGCTTCGCAGAGTTGATCAAGATCTCGAGCTGCGCGCATCTGCCCACTTTTGACTTGCTCGACAAATACTGCGAGGAGCTGATCAAGACCGGGTTCGGCCGCACGGATGGCGCCAACCCGGAGGTCAAGGAGGCGGCGGACAAGATCAACCGGTCGGGGATCTACGAGATGCTGAAGTTGGAGACGCCGAATTTGCATGAGATTGGGCTTGACAGAGTTATTGCATATGGCCACACGTGAGTGTCATATGCAGATGTCGCTCGCAAGACAGTATTATTGACACATGTGTAGATGGTCGCCCCTGCACGAGCTGGTCCCCGAGGTGCCCCTCCGCCACGGCCACGCCATCTCAATCGACATGGCCTACTCCGCGACCCTGGCTAACGAGCGCGGCCTCCTGAGCGACGCCGAGCACCGCCGCATCCTGAACCTCTTCTCCCGCGCCGGCCTCTCTATGGACCACAAGGACTTCAACGAGGACATCCTCGACAAAGCCACGCAGGCCATCCTCAAGACCCGCGACGGCAAGCTCCGCGCCGCGGTGCCGCACCCCCTCGGCTCGTGCGTCTTCCTCAACGACGTCAGCAAGGAGGACATGGCCGCCGCGCTGCGCAAGCACAAGCAGGTCATGAAGGGGTACCCGCGGAACGGCGAGGGCCTGGAGGCGTTTGTGGATGCGTCGGATACGGGGTATACGCTGAATGAGAAGCCGGTGGAGAACGGGAGTAATGGGGTCAGCGCTGGCTTGCAGAAGACGGTCATTAATGATGATGCGGCGGATGGGCAGGCTAATGGCGGGCTCGGGGCGACGAATGTGGATGGCTCGACTGGGGAGCCGAAGCATGCTGCTAAGCATGCTGCGGGTGTGGACGCGGATAGTGCGATTACCAACGGTCATGTCAATGGCACGATGAATGGCACGAATGGCACGAATGGTGTGAATGGCCACTAGATAGCGTCTCACGCTGGGAGGAGGGTTCTTGTGGCATCGGCGAGCCAGGCCTTGGTGGCATAAAAGTGTTTGCTTGCTCTGGGCTCAAAAAGGTAGAAATAAGAGATGTAAACCTTACATGAACTTCTTGTCCCACACCAGATTCCCAAAGGTACATGTATTCAGCTAGAGCATCCCTGTATCCCGCGTACATGCTCAGTATATCTTCACCTCCGATCATTCTACGGACTGTTGCGAGGGTTGAGGCTCGATTCCCAGTGGTCGAGAAGCGCCTTCCCCGTCCTCGTGTCTCCTCGCATTTGGAGCTGTGCGACCTTGTCGACCAGCGAGAGAGCATAAGCAGGGTATTGTGCAGCCACTGCAAGGTGGATAAGCATACTGCTCGTACGTGCCAATATATTGTAAGTATACATCAGCGATCCCTCTACAAAAGAATGTTTATACCAGGACCCAGCTCCGATGGCTGGATTACGGTATCGTTCACAAATGTGCGGCCTACACTGCTCGAGCGTGGCGAATAGTGTGACCCTACAACAAGCGTGCATCTCCTGTGGCCACTGGGGTAATCATGACCCTTGATGCGTTCGACCCGGACCTCATAACGGCCCATCGCGAGCATGCTCATCAGCATCGTTCGTTCGTTCGTTCGTCCGTCCGTCCTGCCTCCGCGAATGACCAACATCATTGCACTTGTTGCCGGAAAAGCCATGTAATGTCAAAGTCGTGCTCCCGGTCCAATGATGGCACGTCTTCCACTTCATCTCTCGCGATTGGATGGGAGCCTCTTTCGGAGGCGGTTCTCCATCGTCGAGTTTTGCTTCGCTGATTGCCCCGAGCGACGAGGTCACTACTCACTACCACCGAGGTGTCCAGCGGGCTAAAGCTTCTTCCTGGTGTCCCTCTCCACTCCACTCCACCCCCGAGACTACTGTCACTCCGTAGTCAGACTGGATTTACCTTTTTTACCTCACGGTTCGGCAGGGAGGGAGGCAGGAAATTGCCGCACGCCTGATCCTGGACGACGATCATCGATACGGAGGGGACCGTGTTTGTGAGATCCGACCGCGTTGCTACTGTTGACACTTTCTTCTTCTTTAACCATGTGTCGTGGTTGTGGTCAAGGTCATTACTGCCTCGTCCCAGTCCAAGCCCGAGGTGGTGATTGATGAGGAGGGAAGCAAAGCACCGAGTTTCGGCGGCAAAGTGCCGGGCAAACCCTGGACCCACCTTCCAAAGAGTTCACGTCCCCTTCGCTCGAACAGGCAAGAGCCCGCTATTTTGGCACTCGGATCTGTCAAACCAGGGGACAAAGCGCTCTCCAGGGTGCTCGAGCGTGCGATAGTTCGTGAACGAGTCGTGACCGTACCGTACCGGTAGCCCTGCGACGTTGCCATTCGCTTCCCGTTCCATCTTCTCGTTTGAGGGGTACTTGGCTCGAAAACTACCTACATACCTTACATTCTTCGCCCTGAAGACGCGTACACCAACTGCGATCGACAACATCAATATTCGCACGAGTTGGGACGAGACACACGAGCAATCCGCAGTCCACTCCTTCCCGAACCCGCACAGACGACAAGTGCGGCTTCGGCAGCCTGCACCATACTACCGTGTACTGTATATACAGGCCCCGGTAGCGAGTACTAGGGTGATCAGGGGACGGAAGCAGGCAGGCTAGAGCACGCACTCGGCAGGAGGAGTTCTACGAATAACAACAGCAGCAGCAGCCGGGGGGGAAAGCAACTTGCGGACGGCGCCAACAACAAAGAGAGCCGTAATACCGTGATGGGGGAGTGCAGCAGGTCTCCGTGAGGTCGACGAACAGAGAGTTGCACCCAAGGTTCTGCCTCGGGGCGGAAGAGCGCGGGACGTTGCAGTGGAGCATGTCAGTAACCGCGACTGCCACCATGACCTCGACTGGCATCCGACGGCCATCCACCTCTCCGCTTGCGCCGCCAAATGGACCACTACCTGCGCTGCCGGTACACAAGACGAGGAAGCCTCTGCCCGAGGTACCAGATGCGGGTGGGTCGTCTTCTGCGATACCAAATCCTAGGACTGTCACGCGGTCAGTCACGACATCCGGTCTGCCAACGCCGAAGGCGAGTAAGTCTCGCTCGTCGCCCGCAGTGCCTACGCTGAACACGGTGGTCGCGACTTCGACCGACTCACCGCCCTCCGCGACACCATCATCCAGTCTACCGACGCCCGGTAAGACTGTGCGCAAGACCACGAGCATCGGCGGCTTCCCATTGCCACCAAAGGGCAACCCGAGCTTACCGCCGAGCCCACTCTCGACCTCCACTTCGCTATCAGACATCAATGGCTCCTTCGCGCAAGGCAAGCGGCGCGACTCGACCAAGCATCGTAGCGCGGAAAGCATCAAGAGGCCGAAAGCGCGAAGTTCCGGCTATGGCATGCGCACTCGACTGTCTGCGTCGGCAGCCTCGGGTGTCTCAGGCTCTCCCAGCCTGCTCAATGGCACCGGCGACAGCAACCTGGTGTCGAGCTCGACCGGCTCGGATAGCCTGCTCACGCTTCCCTCACCGCCGCAAAGTCGGAGCTCCTCTGCGAACGGGTCGTACATGACAGATGCCACCGCCTTTGAAGATATCGGCGAAGACCTGCCCGACCGAGGCAGACCGAAGAGTTCAGATACCATGACGGACAGCAGACGGGGCTCGGGCATTACCAAGGATAATAAAGGTAACGTGATAGTGAGTGTGCGCGTGCGACCGGATGCTGGAGGAGGAGAAGGCAAAGGTGCAGAAGGAGAGTGGATGGTCGACGGGAGACGGTCGCTCATATCGTACAATGGGAAGGAAGGTGGAGATTACCGATACGACAGTGTCTTCTCACCCCACGACAACAACTCGCGCGTGTACGATAATGCTGCAAAACGGCTGGTGCGACGGGTCATGGAAGGTTACCACGGCACTGTCTTCGCGTACGGCATGACCGGCACGGGCAAGACGTTCTCGATGCAGGGCACAGCCACTTCACCGGGTGTCATACCACTCGCGATCACGGACATCTTCTCCTACATCCGGGAGAACCCTGCCCGAGAGTTTCTCTTGCGCGTCAGCTACCTCGAGATCTACAACGAGAAGATCTACGATCTGCTCACGCAGAGCACACCTGGCCAGCCGCAGCAGCAACAACAAGAGGAGATCAAGTTGCGAGAAGACGGCAAGCGCGGGGTGTATGCGACGCCGCTCAAGGAGGAGATCGTGCAGTCGCCGAATCAGCTTCTGCGGGTCATAGCGCGAGGTGACTTGGCTCGGCGGACGAGCAGTACGCAGTTCAATGCGCGCTCGTCGCGGTCGCATGCAGTGGTGCAGATTGTGGTGGAGTCTCGCGAGCGGACGAGCAGCCATGGCGCCTACTTCGAAAAGGAAGATCGAAGGGCCGACCGGATCATACCGGGTGGCGTGCTGGTCTCCACGTTATCGCTTATTGATCTTGCTGGGTCTGAGAAAGCTGCTGAGAGCAAGGAGCGGCGGACGGAAGGCGCGCACATCAATAAGTCCTTGCTGACGCTTGGCACTGTCATCGGACGACTCGCTGGGGATGACGACAAGGAGAAAGACGACGGTGTGAAGAGTGTGGCGGATAAGGAGAAGGGCGTCAAGCACTTGCCTTATCGGGATAGCAAGCTCACTCGACTATTGCAGCCTGCGCTGTCTGGCGACTCGCTCGTGTCGATCCTCTGCACGATCCAGCTGTCTTCGGCAGGCACAAGTGCGGCGGTGACTTCTTCACATACTGGCGAGACTCTAAACACATTGAAATTCGCCAGCCGAGCGAAGAACAATATCATCAGTCATGCGAAACGGAACGAGTCGAATCCTCTCGGCGGTGATGCGGGTAGTCGGGCTCTTCTGGATCGCTACCGGATCGAGATCCAGGATTTGCGCGCTCAGCTGGAGCAGCAGACGAAGATAAAGGAGGACGCCGAGCAAGCGGAGGAGCTCGAGAAAGACCGGGCGCTGGAGGAGAAGCTGGAGCGCGAGGAGCGGACCCGGCACGAAGAGCAGATGCTGGAGATGCAGCTGGCGAGGACGGCACTCAAGGAGCGCATCAGTCATCTTAACCGGCTCATCCTCTCGTCCAAATCCCTTGGCGTCAACACAGGCCGCCTTTCGAGTGCGAGTATACCGCTGGGCCGGACGAGCGTGTACAGCAATGATGGGTTCGGGCGGCCGGTGAGCGTGCGGAGTCGCGACAGCTTGCATAGCAACAGCCACCGGGACAGCGCCGCCACGCTGGAAGTGCCGTTACCGTCGGAGTCACCCTCTCTCGGCCGAGCGTTGTCGAGTGGCTCTATCACGATGGGTGTCTTCCCGGCGGCGCAAGTGTCCCACATGATTTCAGAGGAAGAGCCACCCGCTGAAGCGGAAGAGGACGACTCCGAGAACATCGACCCGGACGGGAACGCGACCCTGGCGCAGCAGAACCGGATGCTGCAGGCCGATCTCGCGGACAAGAACCGCTACATCGCGACGCTGGAGAAGCGGTTACTACAGGCTCGGCGCACGAGCCGGAGCCGAGTGAGCATGCACCTCGGCGGCTCCGGCCTCGCCTCGCCCGACGAAAGCGGGCTCGAGACGGCGATTGTGGAGAAAGACCGCGAGATCGAGAATCTGAGGGTGAAGCTCGACGACCAGACGCGCATGGTGACGGCGCTGCGCAGCGCGGCGCGCAAACGCGACATGCTCGACAGTCGAAAGCGGCAAGCGAGCGAAGTCGTCGAGCGTCCTGCCACTGCCAGCGGCGCGATGACGGATGAGGGAGCAGTGGCGCGAATCAGTTCCCGGGCCTCGACACGCAGTACGCGGCCTCCGTATGCTAGCCACCACAGCAACCCCTCCTCCACCAGCCGCTCGAGCACCGGCGCCGTGAATTTCTCCAAGACACCGCTGAGTCCCATGGCCATCCTCCACCCGTCGCGGACGAGCTTCGACTTGTCAGCCTCAGCATCGGCATCAGAGCATGTCAACAAGGACGCCGCCGCCGCCGCCGCCGCCACTGCTGCAGGTGCGAGTTTAAAACCGAGTATGGTCTCCCGCCGGAAGTCCGTGGATGAAATGACTATGCTGCTCGATCAGATGATCCAGGAGAAAGTCGAGAGCGGGCATGTGGTGCATGGGGAGCGGGGCAGTCTGCGCGTGAAGCGGGATACGGTTATGGAGCGGTCCGGCGCTGATGCGGATGCACATGCGGGTGCGGATGCTGCGGCGGGCGCGGCGGAGGCGGAGGGGGAGGGGGATGGTGTGCGGTTCCGGGTTGGGGAGGTGGGGAGGTGAAGAATGATGGGAGTCAATCTGACGTGGTGGGAAGGCAAGCAAGCAACCAAAACGAAGATGTATGTTTGGCCTTGTGCGCCGAATGCTTCGTGGGGTTTTGACTGGTTGGGGCATCGTGTTCTGAGCACGCGGACCTACACTTCCTAGCAAGAAGGGGGTGGGGGTCGTGGATGTTGCGCAGCCATATAAGCGGTCACAAGCAGCGCGAGTGCGAGGCACGGCGTTTTATATCATCCATGGGGACAGGCGATCTGGTGTGGTTTTGGCGGCGGGCTCTTTTTGGCGATACCCTTTTTGGCGCAAAGCTTCTTGTACTACTACATTTTTCTGGTTCCGGCGGGGTGGGGAAGGGGGGAGGGGGCGAAGGATGGATGTCGTGAGTGTGTTATGTATTCTACGTACCGTACCGTACCGTACCGTACCGGCGAGGCTTCACGGACGCCTCGCTTCCACTCTCGTCTCGCCTCGGGGTTTTTTTGGGGGAGCCATTCGAGACGTGGCAACTCTCATCCTTGCTGCTTAGGTGATGAGTTGACGTTATCATTCCACGCGCCTCCTGGCGGAGTCCACTCTCCCGTCTCGTGCTCGCGCCGTGCCGTCTCGTGAGACCTTTTGTGTCCGCGGGCCCGTTTCAGCGTGCTGGCCACCTCCGTACAGATCATCGGGAGCTGCGGGGAGTGATCAGGTGGGAAGAGAGCGTGTTACTACACCAGGATCTGCTTGACAAATTATCGGCTTCCTCGACCGAGCGAGAGATGCACCGTAAGCACCACCTCAGTATGATGACGGCAGTACGTTGGTGGCGATGGAAGGTGCATCTCCTCCTCCTCCACAACATGATTACATGAACGCACTGCTGAGCCCTGACTCGGGTCGGCAACCGGCACACTTCCCCTTCCCCTGCAGATCCCAAACGGTTCCCCCCGAGGGCGTTTCAGGTGGTCCGAGCCAAACAGAGCGCCCCGACCTCACTCACCTTCCAGGTTCCTTCTCCCAAGCCCACGCCCAGCGACGATGCTGTGGTCCCACACAGCGTGCAGGAACAGGCTTCGCTCCGCTCCGCTCTCTTCTCCACTTGCCCGCCGTTTGAGATGCGAAACGCTGTTCCGACTGCATGATGCTGTTCGTCGGGTTCCTTTTAGGGTATACAGGGGAAGGAAGATCTGTCGTGCGCTGTGGGTATCCGTCCGACTCGGCATGCAGGATGCCTGTAAGTTGACGGTGAGACGGTAAGACTGCTTCAAGCAGGTTCTCGCAGCCGTGCAGCTTTCATCTTCACCTTCATTTCTTCAACTTTTGGTGTTCAGAGCTGGCCTCTTGCGGCTAGGAGTCTGGCATATACATTTCGACGAACGTTCCTGCCTGATCGAGAGCAACGGGATACCCGACACCTCAACTCGCGAACGCCGGGATACGGTGTCTGCACTGGTCTACAAAAGCTACGGAGCGGGATACATATTCGGCCACCTGCTATGGCAAGACCTCACGACCACCCATAGTCTGATCATCAACTACTAGGGGCGACAACGGGGACGGTCTAGGACAGCCCTAGAAGGCAGCTACCAACATGCGCGACCGCCGGAACACTATCCTCTCGGTCTCGTCCATGTCCTCGACCGGCTCCACGCACTCCGGACGCTCCAGCCTTAGTGAGAAGTTCAGCCTGAGCCCGCCTGCCTCTCCCACATTACCTCCGCCAGTGACCAAGGAGAACAGGCGGAGAACACGATATAGTCGACTGACGCTCGTCAAGCTGCTGGCCAGCATCGCAGCCTCGCTTCTCCTGCTACGAGTCGTCTTGTGCTGGCCACGACCCGCAATCGGCTCCTCCAACACCCAACTTCTGCCAGACGAGATATTCGCCGACACTCGCGCCTCACCGAGCGAGCCAGCAGCCGTGATTGTACCTGATGCTTCTGGGCGGCCCAAGTGGACTGTTTCCATCCCCCAGAATTCAAGCTCCCCGCTGGACGATAAGCAGTACGCGGACATCTGCAGTGCAGGCGAAGTCCTACGAGAGAAGCTGGTACAAAAATCTCGCATCGGCCGGTTCGTGGACGTGCGCCGGCGGACGGGCTACTACACCAAGGACTGGACTTACCTTGACGTGTCCGAAGCCGAAAGAAGCCGTGCATCAACGATACCGTCCCGATACAACACGAGCAAAGTGTGCACTACAAGCCTGACGTTTGCCCTGGATCCGAATGAGGCGAGCTTCGGGAAGTCCTTGCTCATGCTGTGGCTGAGCTATGGCCTAGCGAAGCACGAAGGTCGTGCTTTCTTCGTCGACGACACACGATGGGCCTACGGGAGGTATACTTCGTACTTTGCCACTATTCCTGATCAGGGTTGTGCGCCTCCCCCGAAGTACCATATCGTGCCATGCCCGCACCAGGCGAAGCACCTCTTGGTCTCGGCCGCTACCGCACAGTGGACGTTTGGCGCGTTGTTCGAGCGGCAGTTCACTCCAAAACGTAATGGCCATGGTAAGAGGTACAAGCGTATCTTCGCGCTGGTACGGAGAGGGTATGAGGACCTCTTCGCTCTTGTCGGGGACGATGCCGCATATGCTCAAGCGCGAATCGCAGATCTCCGCAACGAAGTCGCTGCGCACGCCGGCTCTGTAGTGGGGATGCACATCCGACGAGGCGACCTGCATCCGCACGAGCGTCAGTACAGCGGGGACTACCTACCACTAGAGCGCTACGCCGCGGAAGCGAAATCTCTCTTGCTTTCCAAGCAGTCCGACCGGGGAAGCGGCAATAATACCACCACCAACGACCGCTACGAGTCTGCTCTCGACGAGGAACACTCTTCGTTGCTGCTAGCCTCCGACGACCCGGACATCCTCACATCCTCCTCGCTCGCGCACGCCATCTCACCACTCCCCGTCCAGCGCGCCCAAGGCCGCATCCAGCTCGCCACCAAAGCCACGCTCGACCGCACGTCCCCCGTCTCGGCCTTACGGGAACCGGGATCCGCCTACGTCAAGCACGTGGACGAGAACTCCGGCTGGGAAGGCGGTTTCTTCAGCGCGCTGTTCTATTCACTCGGCAACTCGCAAGAGAGCACGCTCAAACGACTCAGCCAGCTACCCGGCTCTGCGAGTGTGGTCTCCGAGCAGGCGATGCGGATGCGTGAGCTGGTGGGGAGAGCGTATCTGCTTGATCTGGCGGTGCTGGGCGAGAGCGACGGGGTGGTGTGTGCGGTGAGCAGTGCGGCGTGTCGCGTGCTGGGCGTGATGATGGGGTGGGAGGCCGTGAGGGAGGGCAGGTGGGTGAATGTGGATGATGGCAGGCCGTGGTCTTGGGATGGGGGTCGGTAGGTGGCGATGTCTTGCATGACCGGTTACGGCTCACCTTGGTGTGGCACGGTTGAGGACGGGTGTTCGTAATGATGTTTTGTGTATAGCGCTGCATGATACCCATGGGCGACCGTAGGCCATGTACGCAGATATTGAAGCGGTTCTGAGCCGTGGCACGGTCTCCGACTCATCACCATAGCAAGCGACTTATCAATGGCATTCAGTGGCATTCGAGGTGACCTGGTCTTGCAAAGGTACAGGAAAGCGTAGTGGGATGACCAGAGACTGCAATCCCACAACAACGCGTGTATCCGGGTGTCTAGGCCGCCCAGGAGGGACAACATCAAGCATCCGCCAGATGTAAGTAATGTACACAACCGATCCAACTCGACAAGCCTATCTCGCCATCTTCCTCTCCTGCGCCCGCCTCTTGTACCGCACCTCGGCCTTCCGCCTCTCACCCCCATCTACCTTATGCCCCCGCCTCTCCTCCCACAGCCCCTCCTTCACCCTCAGCCTCGCCACGCCCTGGTATCCCTTCACCGCCTCCACCCCGGTCCCCCCAATCGTATTCGCCGCCACGATCTTCACCCCCGACACAGCCCGAGCGTTCCGCACATCAACCCGCGGCACCTGGCCCCCACCCACCACCTCCTCCTCCCCCACCGCCTTCGCCGCCGGATCCACCGGCAACGCCACTGTAGCCGGCACATTAACCACCACCTTTCTCATCCCGGCCCCCTTCGTCAACGTCGCCCGCCTATCCCCTTTCCTCTCACTCTCCACCTCCATAATCCTCAACTCCGCCACCCCGTCCTTGACCTCCTTCAAATCCCCCCCAATCCCCGTGATCCCGTTGCGGAATCTCTCCCGCCACCAGAGTAAATAGCGCCGCGCGCGCGCGGGCTCGACGCCCGCTTCGCGGAGCTGCAGGCTGGAGAGGGCGAAGAGGGCGTCCCAGGAGGGGATCTTGGGCGCGTGCTGCGCGAGGTTGCGGCCGATGAGGGTCAGGAAGGTGGGGACGTCTGGGACGAAGGGGGTGGGGCGGGGGGCGCTCAGGGTGGGCGCGTGCAGGCGGTGGAGGGGGCGGCGGCTGGGGGTGGTGCGGATGGGGGTGGGGAGGTGGAGGAGGGTGGAGGGGCGTTTGAGGGCCATGGTTTATGGTTGTGTTGCCCGTGGCTGGATGTTGTATGTTGTGTATATTTTGGTGCTGTGCAATAGCAGGTCGATGTCAAGGTCTCTTTCCCGAGTTGTCCGCATGAGGAAGCCAAGCTGATTGGCCAGGACTTGAATATATATGCGCAAGCCAGCGAACTTTCGAGCACCTTGCACAGCGGATGAACAACAATACAGGTAGCCGAGAGTATCTGGCGGCGGTGCAATTCACGTCATCATCACCATCACCATCCTCTGCAGCTTTTGCTGCACTCTTTCGTTTGCTCATCGATCCCGTATCCCGAGCTCGACACAGCTCTCAAGCATGGAGGACGAAGACATTTCCGTGGTGTTTTACACCCAATACTGCCCTCCTGGCGTCCGAGACATCATCGCAAACGGTACGGATGCTTTTGTTGGGAAGGTCGACGAATTCACCGTCCTAAAGTATCCCGCCCTGCCAGGCGGCGATCTCCACCTCCTGGAGCACGAGTATAGGGTGTTCAAGCACGTTGGCCCTCATCCTCGAATTATTGCTGCGAAAGATTTCAACGAACTTGGCCTATACCTCGAGCGTGCGCCAAACGGGACACTGTACCATTATCTTGCGGAGGCCCAGCACGCTACTCCATGTACTCTGCAGCGTCGTGTGGCATGGTGCCGGCAGCTTGCAGAGGCGGTATAGCACCTCCACAAGCACAACGTGATCCCAACCGATCTTAACCCTAGCAACATCCTGCTCGACAAAGACCTCGATGTGAAGCTCGCTGATCTCCAATGCAACCATGTCTCGGACGAGGGAGAGATCATCTGGTTTGGGGAGAGGGGCGAACCCTGCAGGTTCTACTGCCCTCGAGGCGATGAGATAGTGGCGGACGTGAGAACCGACCTCTTTGCGCTGGGCTCAACGATATACTTCATCATGCTCGGCTATGAGGTATTCCCGGATATCATCAGCGGGCACGAAGGATGGCATGACATGGTCGCGTCCCGCTTCGAGCGTGGCGAGTTTCCTAACGAGCCGCATTTGTGTGCTGGGATCACGAAGAAGTGCTGGCGGCAAGAGTACCGCTCCGTCGACGAGGTCTTGAATGACATCGTCGTCGTTGAGCGACAGACACGAGGTGCAGCAGATGGTCGCAAAAGCAGCTTGGAAGAAGCATAGCCAGACCATGTCTCCGACATCGACTCGACTGAGTTCAAAACACCCCAGGTAGGTCGGCTTCCTTTGCATTACGGTTTGATGTTAACGGGATGCCTGATCGAAGAGCTTCCGGTATGGATGCCCTTGTAACTGCGCGGGCCTGCGAGCTTGCATTCAACCCTGACAAGTTCCACCGTCTAATGCTTCGGCGTTGCATGCAATTCTGCCACCTCGTTACAGTGACACGACGCTTACAAGCGCACGCCTGAGGGGGCGGCGTGGCGCTCGGAGTACCGGTTTAGCAGCGGACAGTGTCGTTGTGAGACTGAGGTGATCTTCGGACTTTGATTGCCGCAGAGAGCTGGCGTGTGTGAGTCGGGGATCGGATGGGGTGATGCTTCCCATGGGGTTGGACGACGGGCTCGGGACGTTCGACAGACTGTACTGAGTATCCTTGTTGATACCTTGACGTTCTTGCTATGTACCACCTCAGCTACGTGTAAATGATTCTGTCTGAGAACTTGTCCTGTCAAGTGCATTGCGGAAGGCGTGTGAATGGGGGCCAAATCTGGTCAGATATTGATGCCTTGGAGCCTGGAAATATGCAAGGTACGGAGGTCTAAGGTACTCCAAAGCCAGAACCCATCTTAGGACTTGCAACACAGGAAACCCATCGAGTTGAAGGATAGCGAAAGTCCAATCACTAAGGACTTCCTCTCTCCTTCTAGGACTATGGCCACCCCACCAGCCCTAGACGTGCCACCCGAACCGCCCAGCAAGCGAAGGAAGACCTCACCCGACCCGCCGTCACGTAACGATACCCCCGACGTAGGACTACCATCCTCATCTTTCCCTGCCGTGGCCGATCTGGCCGAACAGCTGGACGACCAGGAACGCAAAAAGTACGTCAAAGGCAAGAAGCTCGGCTCAGGCCAGTACGCCGACGTCTTCTCCGCCCACCTCGTCTCGGACCCCAGCAAACTCGTCGCCATCAAGAAGATCAAAGTCGGCCCGGAAGTGAAAGAGTTCGGCATCTCCTACGACTCACTCCGGGAGATCAGATTCCTACAGGAACTCGACCACCCCAACATCATCAAGTTACACGCCGTCTTCAGCACCAAGAATCAGAATCTCAATCTCGTACTCGAGCATCTCCCGCAAGGCGACCTGCTGAAATTGATTCAAGATACGGGAGGGATCACTTACACGGCCGCGGATATCAAAGCTTGGATGCTAATGCTCATGCGCGCCACGCACTTCTGCCACGCAAACGGAATTCTGCACCGCGATATCAAGCCCAACAACTTACTACTCGCGGCAGACGGCAGCGTCAAGCTCGCCGATTTTGGTCTCGCGCGCGCGATGGCCGATCCGTTCCAGCCCATGACGTACAACACAATTACTATCTGGTACCGACCGCCCGAACTCTTCTTCCAGGCGCAGCATTACGGCGGGGCGGTGGATGTCTGGAGTTGCGGCTGCGTGTTCGCGGAACTCATCAGTCGCGAAGTGCTTTTCCGCGCCTGGCCCGAGACCGAGATCAATATGGTCAAGCTCATCTGCGAGAAAGTGGGGACGCCGACCGAAGAGAATTGGCCGGGCGTTGGCAAGCTGAGAGGATACGTCACGCCCGCGGAGATCGTGCCGCTCAAGCCTAGGGATCAGTGGTTTGCGGCGTTTCGTGCGGTAGGGGAGGTTGGGGTGGATTTGCTGATCAAGATGTTGACGCTAGATCCGCGGGAGAGGTTGACTGCAGAGAGCGTATTGAAGCACGAGTACTGGACGAGTGATCCGCGGCCGAGTAAACTGAGAGACCTGCCAAGGAAAGGCGGCGGGGAGAATACGATGGGGCAGGATCTGACGCAGAGGGGTGGCGAGCTGCCGCAGACGAACGGTGGGAGAGGCGATAGAGTGGCGCGGAAGATCGACTTTGGCGCTGGCAAGTAACGTCCAGACTATTCAACGACTACTTGGACGAATCCATGTGCCATCTTGTCTTTGGGTGGATATGGAGCCACATTCGGAGGACCGCGGAGAACGCTGCGAAGACCAACGCACGACAAATGTGTCTCTCATAGCTCGCGTTGACTGGAAGTGCAACGTCTCTCCGATCAACAGAAGGCTTGGGGACCCACGGTATCTCAAGGAAGGAGCCAGGTTTAGCAAAGCTCGCGGATGCAAAAAAGCATGGCTCAATATGAGATAGACTGAGCTGTGGAGGCTTAGTATCTAACGTCGTATCGGAGACTTCTACTGTTGATGGTGTGGGAGCCCGCCAAGTTCAACATACAGGGCAGAGCAGAGGTGCTGGAGCGTCAAGCCTTATCTACCCTCCGCGTGACACAGTCTGTTCCGATGGCATGAGCAGATCACAACGCAAACATCTGCGAAGAGCATTCCGAACGAGGTGAGAGGCAAAGCTGTTGTAGCTGAGACACTCACGCGAGTGTCTCGGCATGGGGATGGAACCATCATCGTTCAGCCCATGGAAGTAGCCCGATGAGTGGTATGGTAGGCCCCTCCCCACCGGGCGTAGAAACACAGGTACCTGCGAGCGTTGAGCAAATGAAGCCATGCGAGGTGCGAGCACGCCCGAGCGAGACATTTCATGGTGTGAGAGACCTTGCGCGAATTCATGAGATCTTAGGCTTGACGTCCTTCCCTGCCGTCGGCTGTATACAATACACCTGCATGAAATGCGTCGACAAATCTCGAGGAAGTGGTTTCTATGATCTAAGATCGCCGCTGCTTGCACAACGTTATTGCCTACGGGTGAGAGTGATCTGGGTGAGACATCGCGCCTCCACTGACGCAAGGAGTGCGACCCACCACCACATGCCTCCCTCACACAAGCACGTGCGTCCCGTCACACTGTCCCCCCTTCCTTGAAATCATGGCGCCTACTTAGAAGGCTTCCAGTCGCCCAGGCGGGAGGAGGCGGGATACATCTCGTATGCTTCCACCTCACGCTGATCGCCACCATGATGTTCGGCATCCATCTTCACCGTCTCCGAGTGCGCATGAGCTGGGATCTGATATCCGGGTGCAAGTGCAAAGCGTGGCTTGAGCCACCAGATCACACAGATGGCTTGCAGAGGCAGCACCAAGTCCTTCTGTCATACGCCGAATCGAGTGGCGTAGATCGGAGGAACGTGAGTGCGGACGCAAAACTTGTTGGGATGCCCTTGACGACCTTTCTCCGGATGTGCGAGGATCTATGTCATGAGGTGGAGATACGGCGCCGTTGGGAAGAGAGCCTGAGCCAGCAGAGCGAGCTCATGGGATCAGACGGCACCCGCGTCTTTCCGTCCAAGGAAGCCCTCAGCGACACTCGGGCGCTGGATCCGAGACCACAGCGGCGGTGGTGGTATAAGAGGAAGAAAGACGGCGAGAAGCGAAACCAGCTACGGGCAGCGCTCGTGACGCTCTCCGAGGTGCAGCTGAAGAGCTTGGTACTCGGAGTCGTGGCGGAAATGGAGGGACGTATACCCAGGCTAGCGTGGGCGGGGGAGGGCACGCTGTCGACGGAGAGGGCGAAGAGTGATAGTACTGAGGAGCTGTTGCGGCACAAAGATCTCGAGAAGTGGGTTGGCGCTGGTTTGTAAAGCTTGTTCTTCGTACCAAGTTGGTGCGGGACCGCTCCGGACGAGCGTGCACAGGGCAAACGCGGTGATGGCCGAATGCTCCGGTAGCTGCACAAACTCAACCCCGAGAGCAGTCTTATCATGGCTCCACTGCCTGCTGCTATGCACGCTGGACACCAGGCCGCTCGAGTTCCCAAGGGGCGCAATATATTCAGCCTCGCAATGGCAACACATGCTGGACCAGCGCACTCTGCCTGCACAGCGGACACATCGGCTGCTCCCTCAACCAATCGGTAACACACTGCCAGCAAAAGGCGTGACCGCAAGTAGTCACTGACGGGTCTTTCATAGGCTCCAAACACAGCGTGCATTTCCGCTGCTGCTTGCCATCGATCCATTGCATGACCTCTGGGTCCTCCAGATGAAATCGATAAGTCTGCGGCAGCGGCGTGTGAGTGAGTTTCGATACTCGCTCCTTCTGAGCCGCCGGATCTGCGCCATGTGGCGGCTCAAAAAGCAGAGGTGCCGCGGCAATATTGTTGTCTGTTGCGATCTCTACGCCACCGTCTATGACAGCGCTGCCTCCGGCTAGAGCAGCGGTATTGGAGGGCATGTTGAAGGTCTGGGCATGCGCGTACGTATCTTGCATGTGAAGATAGCCTTGCATGACCATCTGCAATACCAGAAGGACACCCAGGACTTCGTAGCCGACTCGCTGCTCGCTTTCTTCGAGCTTCCGGGTGAAGATGTAGCGGAGGCCGAAGATTCGCTTGCTCAGCTGATAGTATGCGCCGCTGAAGTAGAACACTGCGAGAGTAACGGCGTAGACTGGCGCGGGGGAGGTGATGCTGTCCAGATGCTTCAAGACGTACTCTTGTATCTGGAAGCCTCGGCTGGGAGGTTGCTTGCTACGGGCTGGCGATGAAGCTCGCCGGCGATGGGACTTCCGCAACGAGCCCTCCAGTTTCGCCCTCAAGCGTCTACGGAACGCGGGCAAGAAGCGGGTCAAGATGTAAGGCAGCAAGATAGTCGATAGTATGTAGCCTGAGCGCCGCGTAATCGAAGGCAGGCGACGCGTATCGTCGTCGACCTGAACGATGTCGCAGTACTCCTCGCCAAGCGTCCGGTTTCCAACAAAGGTCGTGAGGCCTAGGTACAGCAGCTCGGTGAATGTACGCGCCTCGCTGGCCCAGTTATGCGCCGTACGAGCGCCGTAGAGGGATCGGATAACGCCGGAGAGATGCGTAAGAAGCATCGACTGGAAGTACGCGTCCTTCTGGTTTGAGCGGATGATGTCTGGAGCAGCGGCCCAGGGGTAGCTGAAGCTGGTGTCCTGCGCGCCAACAGCCGCGCTGTCGCGGATGTGATCTGACATGGTGGATGCTGTTGGTGTCGGTGGTCATGCAGGTGAGGTTGATGTTCACCGGTGTTGCGATATAGCCCTCGTTTTGCCTCGGCACCTGCAACGGCTGTATCCGCCGATAGCCGACCCGACCTCCCACCTTCTACTCCACCTTACCTCTTGCCTCCCTCGTCTTGCGCAACTTCTGAGTACGGTGCAACCTCGATGAGCCGTGGCAGTCGTGCCCTGAGCCCGACGCCCACGAGGTCACTGTCAGTGGCACCTTCCTCCCGTCATCGCCAAGACGACTCAGCTGCGATGGGTCTCGGCGCTCCACCACGTCCGCCGGAGCCGGAGTAAACGCCCATAGACAGCGCAACTCTTGCGCGTGGATCTTAGGGAACAACAAGGCGGCGCGAACTCAGTTGCGACGACTTACAAGGCTGTGCTGCCATCGCACTCAAACGATCCCTTCGCCCCTGTGACATAATGACGATGGCGCAGTCAAACTCCCAAGAAGCTTAGGAAAACCCAATGTTTACCCGTCTATGACCACTTCGAGTCCCGAGTTCTGTTTCCCATTTCTTCTATTTCCCATTTCTCATTGATAAACCACTCTCCACAACCTCTCAAACTCCGCATCAACCAGCGCCAACGCCCCATCAAACACCACCCACCATGAAGATCACTCAACTCATCCTCCTCACGCCAGTCATCCTCGGCTCGGCACAAACAGGTATCATCAACGGCCTTACGTCCGCCGTCGGCGACGCGACAAGTGTCGCTGGGGACGTCACGAGCGGAGCCGCAGGAGCCTTCTCCACGGTCACCTCCGGAGCGGGTGGAGTAGCGAGTACTATCACCAGCGGAGCGGGTGGAGCAGTCAGCACTGTTACGAGCGGCGCGGGTGGAGCGCTTAGCACTGTGACGAGCGGCGCGGGTGGAGCGCTTAGCACTGTGACGAGCGGCGCGGGCGGAGTGGCGAGCACCGTCACCAGCGGAGCAGGATCCGCCGGCTCGGCGGCTAGCTCGGGCCTCTCATCTGCCACGAACGGTGCAGGGTCGGTCGCCTCGTCCGCCACAGGAGGAGCTGCGTCAGGTGCTTCATCGGCCGGAGGGGCAGCCAGCTCGGCGGCTGGGTCAGCAACTTCTGCTGCGGGTGCCATGCACACTGCGGCTCCGATCGTCGCGGGCGGGCTTGTGGGTGCTGGTATGGCGGTTGTGGCATTGTTGTAAGGGATTAGGGGCGGACGCATGCAACGACTCGAATACGGATGGTGTGGAAGGTGGGACCTTGATGTTATTACGGCTCTGATGTACACGAACATGTATATACAATGAAAAGCAGTGTACGATACAGCAAAGATCGGAGCAGCATCTGCCTTGCGAGAGCCGTCATCTAGAAATTTCCATGGTGACAGGAGAGCGGATCTGGTCCCACCGAAGTTGACAGACCGCATCATGTGACACACGTCCTCTTCGCCTTTCCTTCGGCTTCCTAACTCGCTCTTAAGCCGTCACAGGTCTCCACACCTCCAGCTACACGCCTTGCCCCCTTGACTCCAAGCCTTTCAGAAACTCCGCCACTTCCTCTAGGTCACGAGCCCATGCACACCATGGAGCCTCGCTGTGATTGATCATCCCAGCCCACTCACGAACCTGATACGGTATGAAGGATCTATTGTCAAGCGGCCGGAACGTCTCGTCGAATCGCTGGCGACGCTCAGAGTCATCCCGATCGCACAACCAAATCGGAAAGTCAGCGCTTCGAAGGCATTCGTAGTCGGTGGCGGAGTCGCCGACGTAGACCACAAGGGGTGAATGTTCTTCTAGATGCATCGCATCTTGATCTGTGGTGCTGGTGTAGAAGTTGTGATGAGCGGCAGATCGCCCGCGACTGTACAAGGGCATCCGCTCCGCTTTCTCGCGCGCCGTGCGGATATTACCCGTCAATCTCCCATACGAGCCCTCCGGACTGTCTAGACCATCGATCTCGTTACTCCGGATCTCCAGGTCGTTGATGTGCTCCAGCAATGTCGTCTTCCGTGCAGGAGACAAATGAGTAAGGCGTTCGGCGGCAAGATAGAGCGACAAACGGATCAATGATTCGGACCAATTAACGCTGATAATGCTGATCTTGCTGATCGTTGGTGCGCGTTGGCTGTCAGACTGTGGAACGCTCATCTCGAAGAGCGTATTCCAGCCTTTACGCAGCTGTAGTGCTCCGGAGTCCAAAGCGTTTCGAGCAACACTCGCCACGTCCTCGGTGCGTACGCCTCGAAATACACCGGATCTCGTGACACGGTCTACACTGGCATACTCAACGGCCCGGAGACTCTCAAGCCAGCGGCTGTATTTCTCGGGTGTCGCGTGCTCGTCACTTGGGTGTTCCTGCGGAGGTACCGGATAGTGCGAGGCTTTGTGGGATTGATAGTCCTTCATATATGCTGTCACGAAGTCTTCCCATTGCGAGGCTGTAGCGAGGGATGACGTCGGATCTACGATGCCATTGTCTTCCGCGCTGCCGTGCTGATGTGCGGTAGCCTGCAAGATGGACTTTCGGAGTTGATCTTTGTGTAGGCGAAGATCTCGGGCTCTAGGGAGTCCGCCAAGCAAAGCCATAGTGTCTTTGGCGGTGAGAGTGCCATCCCAGTCCAGGATGAGATGCACCGGCTGTCGAGGTCTTCTGGGCGTCGACATCTTCGAAATACGTGGTACTGCTTGCAAGACTGGGTTTCTGCTTCTGCTGTTGTTAGGTAGGAGGGTTAGAGGAGCGAACAGTGGACAGTGGAATGCGAGCGTCCTACCTCAGCGTGTTCATAGGTGATCTCTACTGGATGTGAACGTTGATTGAGGCATTGGACCGCCAACAGTAGCGTTATGGACGTGGCTGCGATAATATTGCTCTAGGGTTGTCGGCGTGAGGTCTGTGGCTCGTACAGATCGGACGCCTCCCGGGAATAAAGCCATCGGCCAATCATCGCCACTCTCGCAATGAAAGCGGGACTGCATCATCGACCACCCTCCTCGCCTCTTCGCTACACTACTCTCTTATTGTCGTCCGCAGTTCACACCACCTGCACCACCACCATTCTCACCTCACCCACCATGGCGCTCCGACTCGCATCCCGCCGCCTGGCATTGGCCTCCGCCACCGCGCCTGCGCCTCGCATCTTCACCCGCGGCATGGCCTCGACCCTCGAGCACAGCAAAGGCGAGCCTTTGTCCACCGTCAGCGAAGCCCTCTCCGCCACCCGCCCGCCAGTCCCACCCAGCAAGACGACGACCATCAAGGAGCCTGAGCCGGAGAAGCAGTCGAAGATCAAAACGTTCCACATCTACCGCTGGAACCCGGATGAGCCGAGCAGCAAGCCGAAGATGCAGTCCTACACCCTCGATCTCAACAAGACCGGACCGATGATGCTCGATGCGCTGATCCGGATCAAGAACGAGGTCGACCCGACGCTCACGTTCCGGCGAAGCTGCCGGGAGGGTATCTGCGGCAGTTGCGCAATGAACATTGATGGCGTGAATACGCTGGCTTGTCTTTGTACGTTTTGCCCCTCTTCTATACTTTCTGGATTTCATACTGATGACCGTGACAGGCCGCATCCCAACCGAAACCACAAAGGAATCGCGCATCTACCCCCTCCCCCACACCTACGTCGTCAAGGACCTCGTCCCGGACCTCACCCAGTTCTACAAGCAATACAAGTCCATCAAGCCCTACCTCCAACGTTCTACCCCGCCTCCCGACGGCCGCGAGTACCGACAGTCCCACGAGGACCGCCGCAAACTGGATGGCCTCTACGAGTGCATCCTCTGCGCCTGCTGCAGCACCTCATGCCCCAGCTACTGGTGGAATCAGGAGGAGTACCTGGGCCCGGCGGTGCTGCTGCAGAGTTACCGGTGGATCGCCGATTCGCGTGATGAGAAGACGGAGCAGAGGAAGGATGCGTTGAACAACAGCATGACGCTTTATAGGTGTCATACCATCCTGAACTGCAGCAGGACGTGCCCGAAGGGCTTGAATCCGGCGCTGGCGATCGCGGAGATCAAGAAGAGTCTGGCTTTCGCGTAGACGAGAAGGAATTTTGGGTCTGCATGGCAAGCGAATGGATTACGGTACGCTAGGGTTGTGAAAGGGTAGCAGGCGTTGTACATAGTATCTATGGTTCATGACTTTCTTCCATCGAGTCACTCTGTACGTTATCCCTGCTGCTGCTGCTGGCACACAACTTGCAGCGCAATGCTGTCGCGTAGTGGCTTGCTCCCATAGGGTTGTAGTTCGCCTCGATATTCGCGACCCTCAGAACCAACAGCAATGCCCATACACGCCCGTCTGCTGTCCTGCTCGGCATAGTGGCTCGAAGCGGCTGCGGAGATTGCGCAAGACGCGGTGCAATGTAAAATGCTGGAATACTACACCCTCCGGCCAGGCGCAGAACTCGTCAATGCCCCCTGTAGGATACGGCACTGTATCCATCCAAGAGAGCTAGATATCCGGTTCCATCTCGAGGAGGATGCGCTTACTCGCAATTATCCAGGCGTCAGCAGTGTGCCACTTCGAAGCCAGCACAGGCTTCCAATCTCCTCCTACTTTATACCCATCCATACCTTCATACTTTTGGCGCCAGAATGCCAGCCTGAGATCGCACGCAAGCCGTCAGATGGATCCGATATCCTTGCCTGCGAGTACCGACAAGTGTTTACAAGCGTTATTGTGAAAGCAACACACTTCTGCAATTGACAAGGCAGCTCTTCCATGTTCATTACCCATTAAGCATTATGTCGTCCCCATCTACGGTAGCAATACCTACAGTACCCCGACACGTGTTCTCTCCGCGCCACCGCAACACCAAAGGTCTAAGTGTGTGTGAGAGAGAGAAAGAGAGAGAGAGAGGCCGTCCCCATCTCAACCGCAACAAAACTGCGGCCCCTCGATCCTCCCCGGCGCGGTCCCCGCGCGCCGCCTCCGCTCCAGCAATCTCCTGGCCACAACCATAGCTCCCGCGGAGTTCCGTCTGCGCGCGCCCACCAGCTCACCATCATCCTCGTCTTGGGCGAAATCCCTGAATCCGCCGTCGAGCGTAAAGACGTCGAAGTACCGGGACTCGGTCTTCCGAAGGCGGTGTCGAAGCTCGAAGGACCGTTCGCGGACATGTCTATACGGTCTTGAATTCGCGCATGCAGTCAGCGCAAAGTCACTTGAGAATAGGCAGGAAGACGGAGTGTGAATTCTCCAACTACTACTTCTTCACAAAACTCTCGATAGCCTCCGCGGTCGTGCTCGGCCTGCCGAGCGGGCGACTACTGCCGGAACTGCGCTTGAGGAGTCTTTCGCGCTCTCGTGCCCGGTCGTTGGGCGAGGAGCCGTTGCCGGCGAGGATGGTCGGGAGGGCGGAGAGGGAGTCGCCGTTCATGTCTTTAGCTCCGGCCGGGGGCTTGCCGAGTCGCTGCTCGTTCTTGTAGTCGATGTACAGCCTCGCTGCCTCTGACAAGGGGATCGGAGCCGGCTCGGTGGGGATGTCCGCCCCGTTTTGGAGGAGGAGCTCCGCGACCGCGAAGGGCTTCCGCGTCGGGGTGGTGGGTCTGGGCGGCACACCGTTGATGGGCTTCCGCTCGATGGTCGACAGTGAAGAGCCACGGGAATGCGAGAACCCGGCTGAACCGGCGAGCGAAGCTGGATCCGCCGCGGCCAAAGCCAAGAACAGCGCATGCGTCGACCGCATCCGGTCATGGGCGTTGGGATTAGCCCCTGCCGCCAGCGACTGCAGCACATGCTGGATATTATTCATCTTGATGCTGGTCAATAGGTGCTCATCCGGCGTCTGCGCCCCGCGTGTCCATTGCACGTAGGTGCGCTCGGCGTACTTGGCGGTGATGAAATGCAGTCGCTGCTCCCTGGTAGATTGCGGTGACGGCTTCAGGAAGCGGTCGAGCTTCGCTTCCCAGATCATGTTGCTGACGCGGTTTCCGATCAGGAGCATGACTTCGATGATGTCCGGGGTAAAGACGTGGGTGTCCAGGGTGAGCGACCGCACTTTGGAGATGTGGGTGCCGAGCGAGCGGTGTATGCCGCTGCACTCGATGCACAACAGGACACCGAGATTGATGGAACACCAATCGACCTTGCTGTCAGACCCACAGTCAGCGCAGAGCTTGTTGCCCTCATCGGCGTTCCGTATTCGTTGCAGCAAGGCCGATGGCTCAGTGTCGTTGCTCTCAGTCCGGTGGTTGTGAGGTCTCTCGCTAGTCGTTGCGTAACGGTTCACGGCCTTGGCGGCTTCAGTCCGATTAGGGTTGGAGACCTGGCGGTGTCCCGAGAAGGAAGAGCTCTTGCCCGTCAACACCGCCGCAATATCCTTTCTCGTCGAACTGCCTTGCGGCGGTGACGGAGATGGCGAGTTCGGTAACGTAGGGTTCCTATTCTCGAACGCACTCTGCATCGCGTTGTTGATGGCTGCAATCCACATCTTGACGTCCTCGTCCGAAGGCGCCTGGTACACACGCGTGAAGGATGGTGTGATGACCTCGAAGCAGAAACGGCGATCGGAGTTCCGCGCGTCTCTGACGGATGCTGTCCGGAGGTCGATTGGCTCCATGTGCAAGTCCAGCTTGTCTTTCCAATTCACGTACTCGGAGAGCTTGCCACCATCCAGAACGATCCAGAACTTGTGCCAGCCAGGCTTGACCACGCCCTTCGGGTCAACCCCAACATGGCTTCCAGGCCTGCTGAGAGACCACAGCAAGCCCTCCTTGCGGTGCGCGCCGCCATTCAACATGGCGCTATTGCCATCCTCGAGGTCACGAATGCCTTTGAACTTGGCGTTCGGAGTCGCCGCGTTGGGAGACATCGTGCTGCTTGGCGCGGTGAGGAGGCCGTTACTCGGAGCCTGGACAGCAAGCGAGCCTGTGGTAGGCGGCGACTGCGAAACAGCGCTAGCGAACCCGTGACTCGCCGCCCTACTCTGTTCCTGTTCACCGGAGCGCAAGCCATTACTTTGCGATACCGATGAAGAGTAAGACAGGCTAGGTGGCACGACCGCGCCGTCCTCGCTGACAAGTTTGTTGCTCTTCTCCAAAACACGACGCTTTTCCTCGCGCTCTGTACGCTGTAGCTGGAAGTCTTGGTCCGCGGCTTTGACTTCGGAAACGAGCGCATCGAGCTGCGGCATCATCTCCTCCACCTTCTTCGCTGTCGCCAAGTAACCCTTCGCCTGCGCATCCGCGTATCTTGTGAGCTGCGACAACACTTCCTGGTCTTTGCGACCGCCGTGCAGGTCGTGCATGAAGCTCGAGTAGTCGAAGCGCTTCAGCTCGAATGTCCGTCGCTTTGCTTGATACTTCTCGTCGCTGTGCTTCTGCTTCTTCTCTTTCACCGACTCGCTCCGCTGTCCCAAGTACTTGCCGACATAAGCATAGTATTCTTTACTCTCTTCGTCGAACTCGCGCTTCTTGAACTCTGCTTGCTTGATCTCGAAGTTGTACAGCTTGCTGATGGGATCGATGATAAGCTTCTGCAGGTTGATGGTATTCTGCCTTTCATATTGCAGTATCTCCGTCGCAATCTTCTCAAAGTAATGGTCAAGCGCCGGTCGCACGGCGTTCTTGTTCGAGCTCGCCGCCTCTCGCAGCGCGTTCGTGAAATCCGCAACAGCCGAATTGCATGCTCTTTGAGCCTCTTCCGCGGCTTCAGCGTTGCGCAAGACCTTCTTCATGCGCAGTCGCATGTTTCCCGTCTTCTGCTCCAGAGATCGCATGGTCGCACGAAACAAGGGTCCATCATCGTTGACGGCCGGATCCTCACCCGGCTTGCATGTCGCGACATCGACCTTGACCGGACTGCCTACCAGCGTGGACTGGCTAGTCATGGTCGGCGCGAGCCCGAGACCGAGTCCATCTTCCGGAATCGGCTCGAACATGGGCGACTGCGGCTCCTTGTAATCCTTATAGCTTCCTTCGCCCTCCGAGTCGCTGACGTTGCTTACGCGAGACTCGATCGACTGCGTAGACGGGACCCTTAACCGCGGCACGATCTCCAGCCGTGGTGACCTGGGCGCCAGAAACCGCTGCGTATTCTGTACCCAGAACGTGAAGCTCGCCAACGTGTTCAGCCTATGCGCTCTTTGATCATACTCCACGAAGCTGCAACTCGTGCGCCAGCCGCCTCCTCTATCTTCAGCAGCTTTCGGAGGTCTCCATTTCCAAGTCCAACTAAACTGCACGCTCGGGCTACCACCGGTCGCATAGTCGCCCACGAGTTCGACGTTAGGGTTCTTGTGAAGGTTCGGGTCGGAATGGAACTCCCTAACCACCAAGTTCTCCACCTCTTTCGCGCTAGGCGCATAGATGTACGTTAGGCCGGAGATCTGGGTGTCGACGGAGGTGGAAGAGACAGGAGCGCCATTGGCGGCGGCATTGCTGACTGGACCTTGCTGTCGCACTACGAATGTGAAGGTGAAATGCAGCTCATCGTTGTTGCTTAGGCGCACGAGGAAGGATGGTGGAAGGCTGTTGGCGAGACTCTCTGGATCCTGGTCAAATATCAGCAGCGTCCCCTCAACCTGCTCCCTGCGAGACCCGTACCTGCACATAGTCTATCGCTGTGTCATCCCCCGATTCCCTCTGCGCGCTGTACCTGGTCGCTGGGAAAGCATTAGGCGCTACCCTAAGCAATGTCTGGCCTCGAGAGTTGGTGACGATGGCGCTGGAGATCGATACTGCGCGCCTGGTTAGCTGCATTCGTATAGCCCAGGACTAATACTGTACGCACATCGGTGCTGGTCGCGTATGAAGAGGGGCTGCCCGTCGTCTGGTCGGCTTCCGATGTTGCCCATGATCGGCCCGCCTGGCTTGTAAGGCGTTGGCGCCTCGCGCGGTGGCTATCGCAGTACGTCGACGTGTCGGAGGCAACAGTGGTGTGCAGTAGAAGACGGCGAATCGATCCTAGGTTGGCGGAGGAAGAGCGCAGTATGTATCGCGGACGTGGAGGCGTCGGGAGAAGAGGTTCGGCGCGAAGTGGTCGTGATCCAAAGTTGCCGCCTTCTCTTGAGCATTCGTATGCCTTGCGCAATGCTGCCGCGTGATGCTCCCAAAACACCAGCTGTCATGCGATTGTTGTTGCGTTCGTGTTCACTGCATGTACAT
>NAJQ01000231.1:0-39288 GCA_005059865.1 Friedmanniomyces simplex
CATGCAGCAGATGTGGTCAACAAGGCCACACTATTAGAACATGTAGAGTTGTAGAGTAGATGCCAATGTATGATATGTCTCAATCTCAAGTCAATTGAGTCAGTGGTTGTTGAGAAAATGACTAGAATGTGGTTGTACCTTGGGATTTCTGGTCCACGCCCTGCTCTGGACCACGCTCGGGTCCCCCGCGTTAATGCCTTTACGTTTCTTTGGCGTTCTGTGGTACAGTATATATCCTCGTCACCTCCTCCTCGTACTGCTCTTTGAAGCCATTACTGCTCGCGATATCGCCTGTATATTTCTGGCTAAACGGCCGCGAGAGAGATCTACAAATACTGCGGCAAAAAGCATGGCACACAATACATGTAATGCAAGCAATCGCGGCCCGAGCGGCAGTGATATCGAAGGCGTTGACCGTCGAGCGAGTCCCGTGATAAGGTCTTTTCTGCATTGAGAAGTGGAGCCTCATCGCTGTCGCTCCTGCTGTTCTACTCCCCTTCTCGCTCTCATCCGCCTCTGCTCGACTCCCTTGCCGTCCAACCTGACGGTGACCATCTTGGCGAGCTCCAACGATCCGAAACTGACGATTGCGGCGGGGACTACGACCTCGAAGGACTAACTACCCGAAGGTGGAACAGAGCATAGCATGCCTGCGCAAAGACAACCACTCCCAGCCAACTGGGCTGCCTACGAGCAAGGTGGGCGGCAGGACTCCCACGACTCCGGCTTGAGTCACAACCAGGTCCACTTTGACGAGGAGGGTCAACAAGAGCACAATGGCGGGGACGAGGGCCACCTTCGCACCCCAAGTGGTCAGCAGCAGGACATACGGCGGCGCAGGTCGTCGTTGGCACTGCGGGTGAATGCACTCCGGCATGCGGGAGGCGTGAACAGTCTGGAGAATTTCACCCGGAGTTGGCAGCGAGCAGCGGGCTTCTATGAGGTCACGCCGGTCCGGCAGAGCTTCGTATATGCGGAGGGGGAGGATGGGCAGGACGAGCGTCAGGAATCGGCAGCGGGGAGGGCCAGGGGTCAAAGAACGCTTCTGAGGCAGGCCTTGGCGGAAGAAGACGGAGAGCATAGAGCGGACGTCTTCGACGAGACGGATGAGGAGGAAGAGGATGACGAGACGACGCCTACTGCAACTCCGGCACAGCGGAAGATGCAGAATGGAGAGAACCAACCGCTTTTACAACAAAGACTGTCGGGCGTCCACGGTGAAGGCATCTTTTCCATCGAACCGTCCTTGGCCTCACCATTCGGAGGGAGCTACGGCAGCACATGGGGTTCCCTGGCGTCACGGGTGAATGAGCCGTCCATGAGACACGCTGGCCGCCTCTTCCGGCAACAGCAGCTGCAAGGCATCAACGAGCCGGACAAGGAGCGCGAACCCTTACTCGTCAAGCAAGTCCAGGAGGAAGGCGGCAAGGTCGTGAACATCGTCGTCGGCCAGTCAACGCTACCGCAAACAATCTTCAACAGCGTCAATGTCCTCATCGGCGTCGGGCTGCTCGCCCTGCCTCTAGCCCTGAAAATGAGCGGCTGGATCCCCGGCCTCATCTTCTTCGCGTTCGCCGGCGTCAGCACGTCATACACCGCGAAGATCCTCGCCAAGTGCGCCGACGTCGACTCGAGCCTCATCACCTTCGCGGATCTGGCCTTTGTCTCCTTCGGACCCTCGGCGCGAGTCTTCACTTCCATCCTGTTCAGCCTGGAACTCATCGGCGCCAACGTAGCCCTCGTGGTCCTCTTCGCGGACTCGCTGGACGCGCTGATAGAAGGCTGGGGCACCACTGAGTGGAAAATCGTCTGCGGCATCATCCTCGTCCCACTCTCCTTCGTCCCGCTGCGCTTCCTCTCTTTCTCCAGCATCCTCGGCATACTATCCTGCTTCGGGATCGTCTCGGCGATCCTGGTCGACGGCCTCATCAAACCACACTCACCCGGAAGCCTACGCGAACCAGCCACCACGCACCCCTTCCCCGTGAACTGGATGACGCTCCCCGTCGCCATCGGCATCCTGATGTCCCCCTGGGGCGGGCACTCCGTCTTCCCCAACATCTACCGCGATATGCGCCACCCCTACAAGTACCGCAGAGGAGTGAACATCACCTACGTCTTCACCTTCACCCTCGACGTCTTCATGGCCGTCATCGGGTACCTGATGTACGGTGACGGCGTCAAAGACGAAATCACCCGCAACGTCCTGACCACCAAGGGCTACCCGGTCTGGCTCGGCGTCTTCATCGTCGTCTGCGTGGCCATCATCCCGCTGACGAAAGTCCCGCTGAATGCCCGCCCCATCATCAGCACGCTCGAGCTCTTCCTTGGCTTGGACGCGCGCGCGATGGCGGAGAGCCAGCCGCTGACGGGTCTGTCGGGCTGGACGCGCGGGATCATGAAGATCAGCGTGCGGGTGCTGTGTACAGTCATCTTCGTCGTCCTGGCGATCCTCGTGCCGAAATTCGACACGATTATGAGTTTGCTTGGAGCGATCGCGTGTTTTACGATTTGCATCATTTTCCCTTGCGCGTTTCATTTGAAGCTGTTTGGTGCGGAGCTGGGGCGGTCGCAGAAGATGTTGGATTGGGGTTTGATTGTCGTTAGCACGGTGTTGGCAGTGATTAGCACGGCGTTCAATTTTGTGCCGAAGGATAAGATGGGGTTGTGATGCTTGTACTGCGGATGGATGTAGATTGGTGTATATAGTGCATAGCGTCATGAGAGCTTACGACTTGTATCGTATTCGGAAGTGTTGGCTGTCTTCATAGCGCCGATCACAACTCAAAGTGCTATATCGATCGCTGTGCCTAACCCGTGAGACGCTCATTCTCCTCCGAGTCTCCTCCCACCTCCTCTGCTGTTCCAGGCACCACCACTGAACCCACTCGCCCATCCCCCGCCACCACCGGCCTGCTGCTGCGGCACGTTGGCGGGTCTGCCCGAGAACGCGGTCCCGGCACCTCTGGTCTGCGCCGCACCTCCAGGCTTAGCAAACCACCTCTGTACGGCTTGTGGCGTGCTGAGAAAGCGCCTCCCGCCACCGTACTCCGGCCAGATCTTCGTGACGAAATCGTAAGCATGTGCGGCGACCAGGCCGGTCGATTGCAGCAGAGCTTCCTGTGGAGACGCCATGACAAAAGTCATTGCGAGCATGGCGTACGGCAACCACTTGGCGCTGAAGGTGATGATGAAGTAGGTGAGCTGTCTGTTCGGATTCTCTTGCGCGGCTGTGTACGCGAGCGCGAGTGTGAGCGGGCTGAGTAGCATCACGCCTTGGAGCCAGACGCCGCCGAGGAGCTGGATGGCTGTTAGTGTGCTGACCATGTCGCATATTGGTAGAGCGCACGAAGCAGCGCAGTCGTGTGATGAGATGTAGGGCCCAATAACCACCGTCAACCACAGGATCAAGGCAGACAGTTTTCTCAAGACGGAATCCCACCATGCTCACACCCCGCGCGGCCCTTTGTGTTTTTGCGAATGTGGACGTTGCAGGATGCAAGGGCGATCTTCCTCGTTTCCAGGAACCGTGACAGCTAAGATGAGCTGGCCGGGCAGATATTACGAGGTTGTGCAGTGCAGGGGGAAGGGAGATGAAGCAGACGGGAAGGGGATATTTACCAAGATGATGGTGGCCACGAAGACCAGGTACATGAAGAAGTCGCCAGGCTGAGTGAAGCGCGAAGCCTCTGTCTCCAGCTGACTGCCGTAGGTGTACAAGAAGTAGGGGTCCAGTATTAGGCCGAGCTTCGGTCCGGTGAGGATGAATGGGGTGACGAGGCGCCAGATCTGAGGCACGCTCGTGAGCGTCAGGAGCTTCTGCCGGATGAAGACGACATAGTAGGGGTCAATGAAGCCCATCCAGGTCGGGGCGGAGAGGAGCACAGCGGCTGCTGTGATGGTTCTACGATCAGTATCAGAAGCTGCTGCTGCCTTGCTGCGTGGTCGTGTGCGTACCTCGACACCGGCGGGGCCGCCCAGAACATGTCTGTGGCTGACATGATGGAGGAAGAGGGTGTTTGCGGTGTGCTTGTCGAGCCTTCGGTATCACATTGCTTGATGGGGGGAGGAGGAAGAGAAGACGCAAACGTGTTCGAAGTCGAAATCGGATTGCCTGGAAGATTGCCTCAGGCAGCAACCACGCCGCTCACCTTCCAAACGTCACAGACGAATTTCTCAATATGCTGGACTGTCAACAGACGATCAATTGTGCTTCCAAACCGATCAAACCCGGTGTAGCTGCTACAACTTATCCACTGATACTAACAGCTGATCAATTCACCGTGGAGATGGATGCAATGCTCCCCTTCGTGGGTACATCGAAGTATGACCGAACCGACACCACCCATCATAACACATACTGACCGTATACTAGGAAAGTCCTCCTTCTCGGCGCAGGCTTCGTAACAAGACCAACGGCGGTCGAGCTTGACAAAGCCGGAATCAAAGTCACAGTCGCATGCAGAACCCTCGAAAGTGCAACAAAACTCTGCGAGGGTCTCCCACACTCCAATGCCATCTCTCTGGACGTCTCCGATAACGCTGCGCTCGAGCGAGAAATTGGCCAAGTTGGTCTGGTCATCTCGCTCATCCCTTACACCTTCCACGCTCAGGTGATCAAGGCGGCTATCAACCAGAAGAAGCATGTCGTCACGACTTCCTACGTCTCGGACGCGATGATGGCCCTGGACCAGGAAGCCAAGGATGCCGGAATCACTGTCTTCAACGAGATCGGTCTGGACCCCGGTCTTGATCATCTTTACGCCGTCAAGACCATTACGGATGTGCACAAGGAAGGTGGCAAGATCACGAGCTTCCTGTCGTACTGTGGTGGTCTGCCTGCACCCGAAAACTCCGACAACCCCCTCGGGTACAAATTCTCATGGTCACCCCGCGGTGTGCTCTTGGCCGCGAGAAACACCGCGCATTATTACAAGGACGGCAAGAAGGAGACGACGCCAGGCGACAAGCTTATGAGCACCGCCAAGCCGTATCAGATCTACCCCGGCTACGCTTTTGAGGCGTACCCGAACAGAGACAGCACGCCGTTCCGGGAACGGTACAACATCCCCGAAGCTCAGACATTAATTCGCGGCACTCTTCGATACCAGGGCAACCCGGCGTTTGTCCAGACCCTCCGTGATCTCGGCATGTTGAGCGAAGACAAGCACGACTTCATGCAGAACCCGGATGCCACGTGGAAGGAGTCTTTCGCCAAGATCGTCGGCTCGAGCACAAGCTCAGACAATGACTTGGTCTGGGCCGTAAGCTCCAAGACCAAGTTCGCGGACACCGACGAGAAAGACCGTATCCTCGCCGGTCTCCGCTGGATCGGCCTCTTCAGCGACGAGAAGATCGGCTCGGGAGGCAACCCGCTCGACTGTCTCTGTGGCTCGCTAGAGAAGAAGATGCAGTACGAGAAAGGCGAGCGGGACTTCGTGATGTTGCAGCATAAGTTCGGCATCCAATGGGCGGATGGCAGGCGCGAGACGCGGACGTCGACGCTGTGCGAGTACGGCGAGCCGGAGGGTAGTGGGGGGTACAGCGCCATGGCGAAGCTGGTTGGTGTGCCTTGTGCGGTGGCCGTGCAGATGGTGCTGAGTGGGGAGATCAAGGAGAAGGGCATTCTGGCGCCTGTGACGCCGGAGTTGGCCGAGCCGATTCGGGTGAAGTTGCAGAAGGATTACGGGATCGAGTTGATTGAGAAGACGCTGGCTTAGAGTAAGGATTCGAGAGAGTGCTACACCACAAAAGGCGCACCCGAAGTCAGGCAGAGAATGGTGTACGCCGACATCCGAACAAAGTGCCGGCGCGCTGGTCTCAGAGATAAATCTTCATCCGGCTCGCAATGCAAGTTAGGACGTGACGGTTACCTCGCCGCAAGATCCATCAAAGAGGATCCCTGCCGCTCTATCTATGTGACTACATGTTTTTAAGTTACCCGATTCCGTCCACGCTCGCCCTTCCTCCCTACCGTTTCCCGAAAGACCATAACACCCTAGCTCAAGCCATCTTTCGCTAACGGTAGCACCTCTCATCCCGCCGTCAGCTCCACATGCCGTCAGCTCACCCGCCGTAGCCACACCATCATCGTAGTCGCCACCCGAGCGCCCATTGTAGGACGAGCCTCACTAAGCCACGCGGCGGTCCCCCCAGCGCGATCATTGAGGTACCTCGTGCCACCCTGCCCAGCACTTCCGTGCCCGCTCCGACGCCGGGATCCCGACCTTCTCGAGTGACCGTGCCCATGACCGTGACCGTGACCGTGACCGTGGCCCTGGCCGTGCCTTTGGCTGTGACCATGACCATGACCGCTCGGCTCCCTTTGGCTCCCAAACCCACTATACCTCCTCGAGCCTCCCCCATACCCCTCCTCGTACCTCCGGGACTCCCCGTAGCCTCCTTCATAGCCGCTATAAACCCTCGCACCACTGTAGGAGGGTCTGGAGCCGCTATACCTCCTCGATCCGGATCTGCCATTGCCTGCCCCGTACCCACTATAGCCTCCTCCTCCTCCTCCTCCTCCTCCGTACCCTCCATACGGATCCCCCCTCTGCACCGTCGGCTGCGCCGCCTCCTGGATCTCCTGCGCTTTGCGAGCCGCGGCTTCTTCTTCAGCTTGTGCGTTGCGTTGGAGCTGCGCGATTTGGGGCGCGAGGGGCGTGGAGCGGTAGAAGGTGTCGTCCATGAAGACCATGGTTGCTGGGCTTCCCGCTTCGGTAGATATGTGAGTGGGTGTGTGCGGTTGGGACAGGTACTGAGTCTGTTGTATGTTGCTCGTGAATTGAGTTCCGAGCAGTTGTGTTGGTTTATGGATTTTGGATCTGTTGCTGTATCAAGTTGTGTTCTTTCTCTAGGTTGCATGAGACCTGAGGGATTATATGAGACCGAGGGGATTGTATGAAGGGTGATTGTGACAGAGGAAGAGGAGTGTCTAGCCTAGCAAGGGCAGAGGCGGGTATAATTATATACAAGACCTGACCTGGCTTGAGCAATAGTGACGCCTTTGTGGTACCCCAGTCTATGTAGAATACCGGGCAGCATGTGGAGGCAGGCCTTCCAGAGTTCCTCGGAGCTAGTAAAGTGTCAAGTGTATGATGTTGACTGCCGTCAGAGACACATCGGCAGGCTGCATTGAAGGTACTTCCCTTAATCTTGCCAATGTGGCTCTCATATTGCACGACAGCGCCGTGCGTAGGAGGTAGTAGACTGACTCGGGAGAGAACCAGCAGCAAACCTGGGCAGCGTTCTCGTCCATCGAGTATGGCAGTGATGTGTTTTGTAAGCCAAGCCAAGCAGCCCATTGGTATCGAAGTCAAAGCATTAGCCGCAGATTACCCACCCAGGCGGAGGTCCAGTAACAGGCATAGGCAGAAGCGGGCCTGGCTCGTGGGCTCGCATTCATTGTTGTTGTTCTCAGGTTTGCATCATTGTATATCGTTTCCATATACACACAACCCAGCCATTGGCGCCGCCAGACCGCCAAGATCGTCCACATCCGTGACACTGGCATTGGCTGGCCTCTCAGTGCTCCGCAAGCACGTCTCCAGCTCGCGAGCAAACCCATCAGTCACTGCGCCACTGACACTGACATCCCGTACGCCATACAACTGCCTCAAAGGCATAAGCACCGTCTCCACATCCTCCTCCCCCCCGGCAGCCACTTCCCCGCTCTTCACGTTCTGCCTCCGGTGCACCGTCTCCGAGACAGCACTTTTGGCCACCTTCACAGCAAGCTTCATCAAGCACTTTCCCTTCTCATGCTCCCCGTCCTCCTCCTGGGCGGGCTTCAGCGCATTCACCAACCTCTGCACCTGCCTCCTCAGCCCGTGCACCAACCCTTCCCCACTGACATTGAACTTGATCATCCCGGTATACGCGTCCACCAGATCCACATGCACCACGACCCTCCTCACCAACCGCAAATACCGTTGCGGGAAGAGCTCCAGAAAAGGGTAATTCCGCATCGGTGCCTGTCCCGAGTGTAGAAGCCAGCGGAAGCGCCATTTGATGCCTTCGTAGGTGAGGAAGAGGAGGAAGGTGTTTTGGCCGCCGTAGACTAGCTCGGCGCATTCGTTGTGGAGTTGGCGGTTGACGAGGAAGAGATGGACGTTGCCTCTTAGCCAGACAATGTTACTCAAGCTTGCTCGGGTCTTGTGCACTGAAGCCTTGATGCTGTCATCCGCTCGGGGGAGTACCATTCCCTTCGCCTCCCGCTTCTTGACGGCGCTGAAGTGGCGGGCATGCTGGGCTAGTGGGTCGGAATCGACGCCCTCTTTCGTTCGGGGAAGGAGGTACAGGAGGATCTGTTGGCGGATTTCGAGAGGGAGTTTGAGGAGAGGGAACTTGGGCTTGAAGCTTGCGGGAGATCGGGAGCGGTGTTCGAGTTCGGACCAGGACTCGTGGCGGGCGATGGGGGGGTGGTGGTGGATGTCGGTGGTGAGGGTGGTGGGCGCGAGGTGTGGGCCGTAGATGTAGTCGCGGCAGTTGTGGTGGCCGTAGTCCATATGTTACAGATAGTGGGTGAGGGGAGGCAAGTGGTGGAGTTGGGATGGATGGTCCGTGCCGATACATGATATATATACCGAGAGTCGTAGATGCGTGACTTCTCTTCTGGTCCTTTACCACCCACAATGATCGAAAGAACTCCCACGGCCGTTTGTGGCCTTGCGAGCATGTCTCATCACTCTCTTGTGGCGCTGGTGGTCGATTTCTATAGCCCCATGCTTGGGGTGGAAATCATTTGAGCCCTGCACCCATCGCCGGACAGCTCAGAGCAGCTTTTCGGTGCCAGCGACGATACAGTCGAGATAGAAGAAGAGAAGCAGAGGAGCATTGACACGGACCACACATCGCGACACCCACCCAACATGCTCCTCGAAACGCTTCCCAATGAGATCCTCACCCACATCTTCACCACCCTCCCCACCCTCGACGCCGTCCTCGCCCTCGCCTCCACCAGCACCCACTTCCACCGCCTCTACTACGGTAGCCAACGCCTCGCCATCCTCGCCTCCGTCCTGGACACCGAGTTTGGCCCCATCGACTCCATCCTCCAAATCTGCACCCACAACGCCTCCCAGCCCGCGCACCACCACCGCTCCGTGCCCCTCTCCGACGCCCTTGTCGAGCAGATCCTCCCCATCGGCCGCGCAGCTAAACACTGGGAGGAAATCTACCCGCTCAAAAAATGGAAAACCAACTACGCCGCCCGACGCCTCCTCACGAATCCCGAGCGCTACGTCCTGCGAAGAGCCATGTATCGCCTCTGGCTCTTCTCCCGCGCCTTCCACAACTCCCTCCATCCCCGCACCTCCCGCAACCTCCCTCACGTCCTCGCCGATCGCGCAGCCTTACTCCATAACTGGAGCACAGCCGATTTGGCCGAGATGCTGGACGTCCACAACATCCTGCGGGACGTGATAGCCAACAACATCTGCCCGAGCAACGGCAAGATCAGGCAGAAATTCAACAAGCGCTACCCGGAGAGCTCGCTGCAACACCAGCCCATGTTCAATATCCACCTCAATTACCCGCCGCCTGCCCCCTCGTGGTGCGCGACGGGCGAGCCGGGGTGGATGAACAGTAGTATCATAAGCTCTGCGAAATACACCCATACGCGGTTGCAGTCGTCGCGTTGGCATGAACCTGGCATGGAGGGGTGGGGCGACGATATCAATCATTACTATGTGGTGGAGGACATGCTGAAGCTGGATCCGCAGCAGTTGCTATTTCTCAGGGATCGGTGTCCGTTAAAGATGCAGGTGGAAGGGTTTATCAGGACGCGGGTGGAGGTGGGCGAGGGTGGGTGGTTTGTGAACAATGGGGAGACGTTTTCTGAGACTTTGTGGGCGGTTGTGAGGCAGAGGGGTGGCGAGGTGGAGGGATTTAAGGCGGCGGTGGGGGATGGGGAGATGGGGGTGGCAGTTGTGTGAGGAGTGGACGGTGAGCGGCGACGTGGAGTGTCCTGTGTGAAACAAGAATGGAGGTGGTGGTTCTGTACGTCGGTGGTATAGCATTCCTCCTTTCTGCTGGTCGAAGGTAGTATGTAGTAAAGAGCACCTTTCGCCAGCAGGGACCCATCAGTATTGCCCTGTTCGGATCAGCAACCACGGTGATAACGGAGCCACCTTCGGTGGTCCTTCGCAGCTACCGGGCAACAGTCGCATGGGAACAAAGCTGCTCAGAGGCAAATGTTCGTACACCGGGCAAGAGCGAATCTTTCTTCCTCAGTACACGTTACCCAGGACTAAAAGGCTTCACTCTTTGTAACGTTTTTGGTCTGATGTACGCCACAAAGCTTGGATTTTGGGAGCGACTTCAATCATAATCTCGTAAGACGTCGAGTTGACAATTTACAGCAAGACTCGGTATCCATGAATGGTGCTGGTCAGCTTCTCGACCATTGGGACGGACGGCGCTATCACAACGGCTGGTTTCACGGTACGGTGTTTCTACGGAGGCAGCGGGAAGACGCAAGCCGCCAGAAACGGACCATATGAGCGTCGGCAATGGGCAGGCTGTCAACAACGGCTGTCTACACCGCTCTAGGGACACTTTCGACAGCCTATACCACAGCTAGTGCTCCGACTTGAGACGCTGCGTCCGCCACGGCCAACAATGCCATTCTGTGGGAAGCAGCCGCACATACGGCTTTCAAGGAGAACAATCAAAGACATGACAACGTTGCTTTGTTTGCTTTGAAGTCTCTTTTATTCGCCCACGAAAGACTTACAATCGCACGGCTTTCTTTGTCCATTGTTCGGAGGGCCGATGGCACATATTAATGCGAGCATGGCCGCAATGAATCTTGGGCTCTTCGTACGGCCTGACATCGGCTCAACCGCTACCAAGTTCGTCAACTTCCGTCAAAAACACCGCGTCCGTCTGGATTGTGCTCGGGTTATTTACATCGTCAAACAGGCCGGCCCTGTTCTCGTCTCTACCACACTTCCGGACTTCGACAAGCTGTGAGATCATGATCGAGACCCTTCCTCAAACCACGGCTGTGAGCATGCTCTCCGACATCTTGATCTTCGGCCTGGTGGTCGCGGTGCTCTTCCTCACCTTGACGTTTGGGCACATGCTCTGTCACTACATTCCACGCCGGTCGTGGAATCGAGACAACGAGGTACGCTCGCAACCGCCATCCGCATCTGCCCAACGCTCTGCCAGCTGGTTCTGGCCAGGATCCGATCAACGGTCGCGAGACAATGGCGATGTAGAGACGGGTGACTCGCACAACTTCAACACCAGCGAAGACCAGGCGGGTCCCTTGACCGACTTCCACGGTGCCTGGCCAGGTGCCACGCCTTCCCAATTCGCATCTATCGGTCAAACGCCCCTCCTCGGACCGGTCTCATCTCCATTCGAATCGAGTCCAGGACAAGTCCCTACCGCTTCGCACAGAGGTACTTCATCTCCTCCCCGATCCTTGCTTCTCGAAAGCTCTTCCGCCCCTTCACCCCCTAAAGACGAGGCGTCCCCCGGCTTCGACACCCTCTACACGTTCGGAAAGAGCGGCGAGGGAGAAGTCAGCGTCGTGAAGCAGAACAGTACAGGTAAGCTCCTCGTGATCAAGACGGTGCGGATGAAGAAGCGCCAGACAGCAACTGGCTACAAGACGCCCGCTGAAGCGGAGATGCTGACGCTCCATCTATCAGGTAAGCACCCCAACATCATCGTGTGCCACGAGTTCGAGATCGAAGAGCGTCCGCAGTCGCCGTGGTTGTGCCACATGCTGCTGGAATACTGTTCCGGTGGTGATCTGGCCGACTTCTGCGCGCACTGGCATATGCTACGGGATCTCCAAGGTCAGTACGTACCCGAGCTGTTCCTCATGCACTTCATCAACTCAATGGCTGACGCTTTAGGATACCTTCCATCTCGGCAATCTCGTCATCCACCGCGACATCAAACCGGCCAATCTCTTCCTCCGCTGCTCCAGTCCTCAGACCTACGGCATGCCCACCACCGTGCTCAGCGACTTTGGCTTCGCATGTTTCGAAGCGGGGAGTGTGGGAGTATGTGGCACACCAGGTTACATGCCTCCGGAAGTACAGGCGGTCTGGGACCTGGCTGACACTGACTCTGTGGCGTTTAGAGCGACGCGGGATCAACAGTGCATGACCTCAGCAAGCGACATCTACACCTTCGGCGCCACGCTACACGACTTGGTCTTCCTAGACGGCTTCGACAATAAGCGACAGAGCTACACACCCGACGACCTCGCAACGGCTTTTGCGAACGGGCCGTATACCCAATCACCATGGTTGCTCGAGATACTCAACAGGACCCTCGCCGAAGATCCTAAGGCTCGGATGACGACCAGCGAGCTCGTCCGCGTCGCTGCAGGGATCAAGGACGCAATGGTGAGTCTGGTTGAGGCTGGCGTACGCATGCCGCCCAACTCTTGGCCCCCGACGCTGTTCGCCGACAAGAGCTCCGCGGCGGCCTCTGCCGAGTCGCCGGAGTACATCAGCAGTCGAGGTAACGCGAGTGGCAGATCTCGGATCCCCGGCTCCCCGGAGTCATTTCCGCTATGCCGGTGTCCGAATCACAAGCCTTTCAGTCTCCGCCGACCTGGGCCGGATTGCGTGAAGAGTGAGAGTGGGAGACAGCGGTCGATGTCCGAGAACGAGATTGGAGGCGAAGCGTGAGAGGGAGGGGAATAGCAAGCGTGTTCAAGGGAATAGGGGGCGTGAAGCTGATGTGGGAGGATATAGTGTAATCCGGTAAGTCAAATGCTGGGTGAGGGCTTGGCAGAGCCTGGGGCGTGTACGGTAGGTGTTCTTGTCGGTAAAGCATTTCTTTCTCTCATTCACTCTCTCACTTGATCTCAGATTCCTTCACGCTTCGCCCTCCCCTCCCAACCCTCATCCGATGCACTTCCCACTCCAGCGACCAGACCGCCACGCCTCTCAACCCTGCTCCCGCTGGACTGGATGCTCCAAACCTTCCCACTCTGTATGACCCTCAGACAACGCCTTCAGCTTCATCCTCTCAAACGCAGCCGCGAAAGCAGCAGGTGTCAAAAGCCTGCCCGCAATCTCCTCCCGATCCACCTTCTCCCCAACCGCCTCCCTGCGCCTGACATTGATCACCTCCCTCAGATCCATGTGCAGATAATCGAGAACAGCCTGGAAGTGCAGAGCCTGCAAATTCCGGCCATCCCGCCGCACAACCAAGAGCCCGCACGGCGGACCAGGCGCGATCAGTGGGCGGCCGAAGTTCGGCGATGAGGGTCTGGGGTCGATGCTGAGGTACTCGATGGCGATTTTGTGGACCCAGGGCGATCCCGTGGTCGGACTGCTGGCCTACGCCGACGGGAAACCGATGGCTTCGGTGATGAGCAGCGGCTGGAAGACACCGTTCCGCGCGTCCATGTCCTTGAGCAGGGTGCCGCCGATTTGGATGCCGAAGCCGCCGTGGTGCTGGGGGTGGGGCTTCATGGTCAGGAGTAAGGCCGGCCACGCGGTGTCGGTGGTTTTGAGCCCGTGCATGTTGAGAGTGAGCGCTCGTGCGCCCTTGGGGTGCGGTGCGGCTAGCGCCTTGCAGAATTTCTTGTGAGAGGGCCAAGTCCTAGGTTTCACAGGCTTCGCCGCAGCATCGGACTTGCCTGCAGCGGGTGCAGCGCAGGAGTGGACCTCCACGGGCGTCGGAGCTGGCGCCGCAGATGCTGCAGACGTGGTCGATGGTGGGGAAGCTGGCGGCGGTGCCCATGGCGTTGGGCTTGCGCTGTGGCTCGCCTGTTCAGAGTTTGGGTTCCTTGTATGTGACGAAGGCCGGGCGCCTGTTTCGTTTTTGAAAGGTGCGCCGCTGGAGCTGCGAGAGATCAGTCCCTCTTATTCATGCTCTTTGCCGGGCCTGGCTCGCTAGACAAAGTCTGTCTTAATCCTAAAGAACGATTGTATATCGATGAGGGGAAGACAGCATTTGGCGAAGTGAACGCGAAAGAGGCGAAGTCTCAACATGCTGCAGCTGTTCCGTTTGCGTTGACGTCAAGCAGTCTTAGCCTTGCACACCGGGAGCTTGCATGTGAAAGTGAAGCTCGGATCACGAAGACATGCACAGAGACGTTCGTTTCACAAGAGCCTTGCGCGCACCATCTCCGCGTCGACGCAGTTGTGTCTTGCCGGCTCGAAGGTCTGCAGCTACGCTTCTTAAACATGAACAAGGGAGGCAATATCGTAGCTCAACCCAATTCCGCCTCAGCAAGCGTGATTTGGCAAGGTAGAGAGTCAATGAGGCTTGCAGAGACCTTATCCGGTTACCACTTCTCTCAGGCCTGATCCTGCGTAACATCACCTGCCACTCCTTTCCAGCACCGGTGCACCAAGCATCTCAGACCGAGTCAATCCTGACCGGGCACTCCACCTCCCTCCAAATCCTCCCCACCACTTCACCACCATCTGGCGCAAGACGAAACTCCTTCAGCGCTCGGAAAGCCTCCACAAACGCCGCAGGGACGAACAACGTCCCAGCCATCGCCTTCCGGTCCAGCCATTCGCCCTTCTCCTGCTCCCGCTCCTTCGCATCCCGCACCTCCTTGCCGCAATACATGAGATAGGAGATCGTGGCCGCCATCTGGAACCCGTGCAGCTTCTCCCGATCCGCACGCACCAGCGTCACCGCCCCGGCGGCCGAGGACGGGAACAGTGTCTCCCCGAACTTGGCATCGTCCGGGAACGGGATCAGACCCAGCGTCTCGGCCTGCTTGTTGCGGAGGGTGTGGTCGCCCAGGGGGTTGGCAATCAACCGAAGCGGGAAGCCCAGCGACTGGGTCGCCGGAAGATTCACCCAGCGAGGGGAGTCGTAGGCATATCGCGGGATCTCCTGGATCGGAACATGGATTTCGTCCGCGTCTTGCTGGGGTAGGATGCGCATTGCGGCTCCGGTCCAATATTCGGGGGAGGTGCGCGGGGGTGTGGGTGACGAAGGCTCCAGCGTCTTCAGTAGTTCCGTGGAAACTTCTCCCTGGGCAGCCTTCATCGCTTTGCACGGGGCCTTGTGGTTCGGCCAGTCGCGAGCCTGACCCTCTCGGCTGCAGTAGTATTTGTCTTCGCAGCGCCTACACATCATGAGCGGCGCGCCGTTGGCTTGGGTGGGGGAGTCGCAGGCGCCGCAGGTGGGCTCGGCGTCGGTGGTTGTGGGGCTCCAGGTATCCTTGAACTGCTCCAGGGCGGCCAAAGCGTCGGCGAACGGAGTTGCCGCCATGGTACCTTTTTTCTCCGACAAGATACAGGGCTCCTGGTGGGCGGAGCATGTCCCTTTTCAATGTCGGGCGAGTGTAGTGGACGATCTCTGTTTGCGCTCGATCAATCATGCGTTTGTCTCATTATCTCCTTGTGCCGGCCTTCGCGCAAGTCGGTGGTGTTTCACGTTGTTGCTCGCGTGTTCTATGGCGTGTTCAAGGCGTGGTCTGCAGCGCAACTTTGTTCGTGAAGCCTTTCAGCTTTGCATTGAACGGAATGGAAGCCACGTATAGCTTCATGTAGCAGGCTTGGGTCAAAGCGCTACATGTAGCCTTACACTCTTTGGATGGTGTTGTGATCAAACACCGCTCACTGCATGTAAGGGCACCTCCCCTGCGAACTCTGGTTGCCATGACCTCTCTCCTTCACATATGGTCCGATGGCGAATCTCTCGGCTTTCGTAAGGGCCCTGAATGCAACTGGTTCAGTCGACTGGAATCCAAAAATTCAACGGGCGAACAGGAGTGGATGAGGATATGCTCTGCCGTGACTACTTTCCTCGTCTTCCAAGTCATTGTTTTTTCAGCGTCTCCCGTAACAAGCACCGCCTCGGCAAGTACAATGTTAGTTGGTACGACCGACCTCATCTGACACCAGAAGAAAATACTCGCGGACGACGATGACCACCCACCATAGCCGGGAGTCGGGTTTACGCAATGCGGCACCGGAGCGGTGTTTGGACGACTGGCGGACTATCACGTCTATGAGATGTCATTTGTTGATGGCCTGCATATGGCGAGAACATGTCGACAGGCGACAAGATGCGTTTGGCGACCTGAGTCAACGTGTGTCGTGCCGAGTTTTGTGCCCGTATCTGTGCTGGAGGTCTGACCGTGCTGGGCGCAGTTGCCTCTCGCTGCTGCAGCTTGCTGTCTTGATCTAACATCACAGTCCCGGGAGTCAGTCGTCCCTCAACACTGCCCATGGTGGATCCACTGCATGGTTTGATTCCATCGAAGGGTCCTGCACAGGGGCACAAACAATGCCGTACGCCAGAGGTTCTTTGTTTCCGCCTAAGTCTCTGAACATGTTTCCTGCGCTGCTTGCTCAGCCGTTTCCTATCCACATACCTACCTTCGACACCTCCATATCGTCGAGAGATGCAGTCGCGGGTAGCACGATAGAAATGCACGCCAAGAGCTGGTTGGCTGGCATCAGTAGCGTAGAGCATTCGCCACGACGACGACGCAGGCGGGCTGACATGCTGATGGGATGCGGTCTGCCCACATTGGGCGAGCTGTGTTAACTCGTAATAATAGACATGGTTATAGACAGCATCGCTGTGGTATAGGCATATCGTCGGATTTGCCACCTCGCCACCGCGACTGGCAAGGCCGAAGCGGTTCAACAAGTGTTTCAGAAGCTGCGCGCATTTTAGCCAGGCACGACAACGAATAGGATGGTCCGGCGACGCACGCCGAAACGGGTGCAGGTCCGGCTCTCCACGTCTGGGCGAAGGCGGTACTACTGTACCTGTACATCCTAGCCCACCCGGCAGTGGGCACGTCTTACGCGGTCAGTGTTGTTGTTGGCGGGGCGGAGCAGGTGAGATGGGCGGTGACGCTGGCGTGGACATGTACCTAAAAATCATCGTTGGATGTGTGTGCGGTAGTGGCGAACAGATAGCACATTGTACCGCACATGTACTTATATGTGGCCCGTTGTTATTATTATTGCGTCGCCTGAGTGACATCGGGTGGACCTCGCAAGCGGCGAATGGCAGGCTTTCGGAGAAGCAGGGGTTTAGCTTGTTGTGCTAAACAAGACATTTGACGTTGACGACCACGCAGGACATGCAAGTGAATGATTGTTATACCACCTCCACCACGACATCAACGAGACAAGCATATGCAAAGCCAGGCATAACGACGAGGTGAAGTCCAAGTCGAAGTGGACGGCGGAGATTGGCCGCGAGTGCACACGCCTGGTCAACACTAGAAAAGGAGAGAGAGAGAGACAGAGAGAGAGCCTCTGACGTGCTCCCTGACCATCTCCCGGACTCCGAAGGAGCCTTCCACGCCGCCTTCCTCAAACAACCGACCCGTATTCACTACTGACACATAGCGTGTGCGCGTCAAACCATCGCAACACACTGTCGCTATCCTCAATCCGCTCAACACCCGCCGCTGCTGGAGATGGCCAACACGTGCGTCCTACTTCCCCCCCCCCCCTCAAACGGATTCCGCGAAGCGCCAAGGATACCGATGTGCTGATACGAGAGCAGACTCGCGACGCAATGGCGCGCATTCTGGCACACCATCACTTCCAACGACCGCCATGCCTCCTACGACTCCCCCTACCGCAGCGGCAACCACATCCCTCTCCCGCAAAGCCGACACACACCGCTCACCTCAGTCGCGACGAGCGCGCTCGAATCCCGGACAGACCTCAGCTCTGAGTACGGCCACGACATCGAGGCCGGCAATGGCTTCGTCAACAGTAACGGCGGAGGGTCATACTCGCCCGGGATGCGCAAGCAGTTGCAGAGGCAGAGCAGCGGGATGGACGCGAAGATGGAGGGGGTAGCGGCCGGCGAGATCCAGATGCAGAGTTTCAGCGATGGGCTGCCGCCGCCGCCGCCCGTCAGCCACGCGTGGAAGCGCATTGACCGGTGGTTGGAGGATAATTATGAAGAGCTGTTTGAGAACTTGGGTGAGCCGGCCACGATCAATGATGTGAATGAGCTGGAGCACGAGATGGATTGCACACTGCCGCAGGAGGTGCGGGAATCATTACAGATCCACGATGGGCAAGAACGTGGCGGGCTGCCGACGGGGATGATCTTTGGCTGCATGCTGCTGGATTGCGAGGAGATCATTCAAGAGTGGCAGAACTGGCGGACGGTCAACGAGGCTTACTTCACCACCGGTCAGACGTACGAGATACCACAAGCGCCTACCAAGGCCTTTGCGGGCTCCTCGTCTTCCGCAGTCCCGGTCGCGCAGGCCCAACAGTCCGCCGATCCGGCATGGCGTCAAGAGCTACAGGACAAGCAGGACTCACAACCCGCCAACGCGGTACAGAAAGCCTACGCGCACCCGGCCTGGATCCCTCTCGCGCGCGACTGGGGCGGCAACAACATCTGCGTGGATCTCGCGCCCGGTCCCACCGGCAAATGGGGCCAGATCATCCTCATGGGCCGCGACTACGACTGCAAGTACGTGATCGCCCGATCCTGGTCCGCCTTCCTGGCCTCGGTCGCCGACGACATGAACACGGACAAATGGTTCATCGACGAGGACACCGCGGAGCTGAAATTGCGCGAGTTCCGGCAGGCCGGCGTGGAGCCCGCGTACATCGAGATCCTGCGCTGGCGGGCGGACCAGAAGTACGGGCGCAAGCGCCCCGCGCGGAGGCCGCTGCGCATCAACAGCAATGTGGCGCAGGCGGGCCAGAACGGGCTGAGCCCGTACGCGAGCCCGACCAACTCCGACGACCGCGGGCGGAGTCCGAATCGGCTGTCCAACGGGAAAGCGCCGGCGACTTCCAGCCCGCGCGCGCATGTGGGCAGCCCGCTGGCGCGCGTGACGGAGGAGCCGCAGCCGCTCAAGATCGACACGAGTGCCACGCAGGCGGCGCTGAGGGCGGAGAAGCTGATCTCGGTCGATACGCCGCGGTCGAGCCAGGCGTTCGGCCACAGCGGCGGCGGGATCGGCGGCAACGGCAACGGCAACGGCAACGGTAAGCCGGAGAAGCTGGTCCCGATCGATTCTCCCCGACGCAGCGACGACGAGGATAAGCGGGGGAGTTTCCCGTTGCCCAAGTCGCGGCTTAGTAAGAATGTGCTGAATAGTGAGGATCTGATGGGTTCCCCGTCGGCGGAGAGCAACATGCCGAAGGGTAGTGGTAGTACTGCTGAGGCGCTACCGGCTGCGACGACGGGTGGGGCGGAGGAGGAGATGCGGGATGTGGATATATAGGTGGAAGGGTGTCTGTTCTACTCGACTGTCACGCTCACGCTCATAGATGGACGGACGGACGGACGGAGGGGGCGGGAGGGAGGGACGAGCATGCTTTACGGTGTTTATTTGGGATGGGGAGAGAGAGAGAGAGGAGTCAGCGGTTTGTTGAAGATGAGATGGGGGGTGTGACAGTCACAGTCGGGCGGCAGTCAGTGGTTGCGGATTTTTTTAGCGTGCATTTGTTTCTCCCCCCCTTTTTTTCCCCGAGCAGAAAGAAAGAAACACCTCATCTTGGGTCGATGGTCGATGGTCGATGGTCGGATGGACTGGGGGGTACTGTGCTGGCTAGCCCAGGCGGGAGCGAGCGAGCGAGGCGGCAGTATTGTGCAGGCCTGGGGCTGTTGTATCTTGCTGTTTTTTCGTGTTGATGGGGGGTGTAACAGTATGAAGGGAGGTTCGGGGGTATTGCTGTGTGTAGCCGTAGTGCTGTGCTAGGTAGATAGCTACCAGCCTTGCAAATGGAAGGGGGTTCATGTGTAGGTGGCCTCTTTGGCTCTCCCATGTGACTTACATGTACTCCTGGGTGAGGTGTTCTACATTTTGGAGGCGTTCACTGACACCCTGATGGTCTGGGACATTGACGCCCTTTGTTTGCAAGTGCCTTGAAGACACCAGTGAATGAATGGATCCCCAGGCAACTGCCTGATATCGCGACCGACCGACCGACCGACCATGTCTGCTCAAGTCCCCGGACTAACGATACCAATGCACCTACCAGTAGTAGTCTGGAGCTCTCACCGCACGGCATACTGCATACCGCATACCGGGCGATCCCAGCGCAGCACCGGACGCTGCCTCCTCGGTAGCACTTTCTAAGCATGAATACCAGCCTGGTCTCCCGCCAGGCCGCCTCACTACGCCACGCCCCGACTCAGGATCAACAGCGAGACGGCTTCTCCTCAAACATACCATCTCAAGCCCTCCGCTTTCCAGGTTTCAGCTCCAGCTCCCCCAGCCACCGCCGCCACTGGACTGCCGGGTCCGGGGCCGGCGAGGTTTGGTTGGTGAGCAGACTAGGGTATGGCGCGTTTGGGCCTCGCTGGCAGGGTTTGACACCGGATAGACCACCGTACATGTAGCCCGCAACCTCCTGATGCTTCCAGGCTGGTCATGAAGGACAAGCAAGTTGAACATCCGGGACTTGGAACAATCGAGAGGTTTCTGGAGGTCAGCGGGAGAGACGTTCATCACAATACCGCTTCATGAGCTGAGCACTTTCTTGGCTACTTACAACCCCCCCGTAACCTCACAATATCCGGATAGCTTTCACTCCGACTCGCGTCTCGACAGCACCGTCGTGGCTCCCGTCCCCAAGCGATCTGGAAAGCGAGGCGTGGCCGGGACAGCGAAGCATGACCGGCCATCCCGTTCCCGCCTCACAGCTTCAGACGGACAAGCACATGGCAAGAACTAAGTCCGCAGTCAACACTACAAGCTCGCCGTCCGCGCCAGCTGAAGTCCGCCCGTCCCCATTCCTGGCGCAACTCGTTCTTCTTCCGGCGGACGAAGGGTGATGACCTGAGCAAAGGTTGGAGCTCAAGTCAAGCCTCTGCTTGCATCTCGTCCTTGTCGCAACAGTACAACGGTGCGCTCGGCGGTTACTGCTTGACACTTGCAGGCTTTCCCAAGTGTCGTTCCTTGCGCGCGCCAGGCTTCGGAGGGACGGCGTTTGTTTCTGCACTCGCGCCACACATGTACAAAGCTTTCTCGAGCTGACGCTTGCTTGAGAAGGTCTAGGTAGCATGTAATATGTTCCTGAGATGATGCCCGACTGGCGACATTGCTTCGATTTTTCCTTGAGTAGTACACCAGGAAGCCAGAATTGAACCTGTTGTTTCGATTGCTTAGGCTCACAAAGCGGCCTTTGGATCATCCCCTTTGGACGAACGGCAGATCCCTGATTAAGATCATTTGCCACGCCCACAACTTCCTGTTTCGATGGGTATTACTTCCTTCTCAACACCCGCGGTCCTGAATAAGGCAGTCGGAGGAAGAAAGAGCTCGGCACGAACGCTAAATGTGAGGGGTTGTATGACGCAAGTGCAATGGGCGGATGTCAAAAGGTTCGATGTTAAGGTGTGCTTTCTCCATCCAAACTCATGTGCAACAGCAGAGGGTCAGCAGTCACAAAGGACGGTCCTGCATTTCCACACTCACACTCACTCGAATCGCTGACCACCAAAGCTTAATAAGCTCTTGCAACGGCAACCATGGTCCTCACAGTCCACCACCTGGGCATCTCCCAATCCGAGCGCATCGTCTGGCTCTGCGAGGAACTCGGCATAGACTACAAGCTCGTCAAGCACACCCGCGCCCCAGTACTCTCTCCGGACAGCCTCAAGTCCCTGCCCGGCAACGTCTTGGGCCAAGCGCCCTTTATCGAGGACTCCGACACGGGCGTCACGCTCAGCGAGAGCGGCGCCATCGCCGAGTACATCATCCACAAGTACGGCGGCGGCAAGCTCTCCATAGGCCCAGACGCAGACGCAAAGACGTACGCGAGCTACCTTTACTGGTTCCACTACGCCAACGCCACCCTCCAGCCCGCGCTGCAAGTCGGCATGTTCGTCGGTCTCGCGAAGCTGGAAGACGGCGCCATGGTCAAGGGACTCGCCGACCGGCGCCTACACGTCGCGCTGCAGCAGCTGGATGACCGGCTCAAAGACCACAAATGGCTCGCGGGATCCGACTTTACGGCCGCGGATATCATGATGGTGTACTGCGTCTCGACGCAGCGGTATTACGGTCTGGTGAGTCTGGCGCCGTACGAGAATGTTTTGCGGTATTTGCGGGATTGCGGGCAGAGGGATGGGTACAGGAGGGCGATGGAGAAGGGGGATCCGGAGATGGAGCCTTTGCTAGGCGCGCAGGCGCCGGCGAAGAGCTTGATTGATGTGGGTGGGACGGAGTCTGATATCTGGAAGAAGAAGTGAAGGGATAAGAGGTGCGACTACGTGTAGGTAGCACTGCCTTATTGGCAATGAAGTAGTAGTACGTTCGCAGCCTTCCGAGACACCATAGGTACCGGAGAGAGTGCGTTGATGTATGCCGGTCAAGGCGCTTGACGTTGTCGTCCGGACTTTGCAATGGTCCACCGTGTGTATCCGTCTGCACCATATAGAAGCCTTTGTATCCGGAAGGTAAAGGCCAGGCGAGCACCGTACCGGAGCCCAGAGCTCCAGGATAAGGAGGTTGAATTGCCCTGCACGGCACGAATGCGAAGCAGCATGCTCGAACGCGACTATAGTCAGTACATGTACTCTGGCGCGGAAGGCATGTATGGATGTGTGCTCCGCTCTTGCAACAGCGAGTGTGACAAGGACGTCCTTGCGTGCGGCTAGGTCATGCCAAGGTGGTAACAGCCAGATGAAACGCATAGTTGGGAAAGGAGACGGAAGGAGGGAGACTGCTGTGTGGTGTACTGTCAAACTTAGCGAGCGTGTGTTCGAACATGATAACTCGGATGAATTAAAAGGTCAGTGAGATACCTTACATTCACGGGAGAATAGCGAAATGGGGTTAATGTGTGGAGGTAACGCATCGCGGGCAGCGACGAGTACGAACGCAGCGATCAGATTTCTTGGCCACACCAAGGGGCTTCCGCACATGAGCTGTGTTTGAGCGCCTCGAACATCGGGATCCCCAAAAGAAAACGACAAGGCAGACCTACCAAAAGAAAGACCTATTCTAACATCCTGCTGTCGCAGGCGAAGAATAGACCCCCAGAACATTCGCGAGGGAATGTTACTGTTGACTTTGCCCCCTCCTAACGGAGGGCGGACCCGATCTCCAGTCATGCACTCGCAGAGACAGACTTCAGATTGCCCTTGGAAAAATCCGTACGGGCCAATCGATGTCGTCTCGCTCGTGCCGGTGGGTGAGCGGCCTCCAGGTTGTTAGGCCTGTTCAATCTAAGCTAGGTGTCGGTCGGTAATCCAAGGGCTTTTGTGCGGGTCTGAACGGGCTTGGCGGGATGGAGACAAGACGAAAGAGAATCGTTCTATCCACAACCCCAACCCGCACAGAAATCATAGCTTGGAAGGATCATTGTATGGGCAGGTTATGGTGGCACCGAACAGAGGCCGCGAAGCTAGGGGAGGGGGTGGGCTGGATTGGGGAGGTCGTGACGGGATCCGGGAAGTTTGAGGGGCGCGGTGGAGTCGAGCTCGGCGATGTCTGTACATTCGCAACCGTGGTATACATTCTTGCGCCGTAACGCCTTCCATATGCCCATACAATCTTGTACATCCATCTTGCGAGACTGCGAGGATCGACACATAGCTCGCTCGGTCGTTCCGTTACCGCTTCTTCCCCCTGCGGGTGCTCTCTATCCGGTTGTCAGCATACCAATCTCGCTCACCATACAGATACAGCTCCGCATCTCACCAGCAGCAGTCTTCTTCTTCTTCGGCGCGCCCTTGCCTCTGCTCTTCGTGATCTGAATATGCTCCAACCGGTCCTCCTCTGCCGCATCATACATCTCGAAAGCCGGATACAGCGCCTTCAGGTCTTTGTACGTGGCGACGCGACGAGGGTAATATGCTGCGAGCGCCGGGCCCCGTAATCGCTGGCGAAGGATCTTGTTGCCGAGTCGTTCGTTGGTCGGGTTGAAGATGGTGGAGAAGATACGGCATTGGACCTGTGGTGGGCGTGTCAGTTTGTGGCAGATGGTATACACGGGTGCCCGTACCTTCATCAGGTCCAAGATCCGCGAGCGAGGGACCGCCATGGCCGATGCTGATAACGCGAGCGTAACTTCCTGTACGGGTGATGTGAGAAACCGCACCTGCAAGGCGGCAACGCACAGCGGAAGGATCCGGGCCGAAGCGAGAAGGCACGATTTGTGGGGAATTTAATTCTCCAAGCTCGCTGCTTATCTCCTGCACCCTCGTCAAGCAGCAGCTCATCTCCTCGCTGCCGCCTTCGCCACAGCAGCGCAGAGGAGAGCTGTAGCCTAAGATGAACAAGCGATCGTACGGCGACGACCGCCCGCAGCCGCAGCACAAAAGGCAGAAGCACGAAGACCACGGTCACGGACACAAAGCCTCGCCTCAGCACAGCAATCGCTATGGACGGCCGGACGACAGGCACAGGCCCACGAACCACACATCATCCTACGAGGAAGCCCTCTCGCAGCTCCCGCAATCAACCACCACTCTTCCTCCTGTAGCAGCCTACACCCCCTTCACCGTCTCCAAAAGCCTACCACCACTCCCAGACGTCGACGACCCAGTCCTCGCCACCGCCCCTTTCCGCCATAAATCAACAACGACCAGCTACAACCGCTCTCGCACCGACCGGGCCTCGGAGGTGACGTACGAGAAGCTCGAATTCCTCGGCGACGCCCAGCTCGAGCACATCGCCAGTCGCCTCCTCTACACCCACTTCCCGCACCTGACTGCGGGCCAGATGTCGCAGCTCCGCGAGCTGCTCGTCAAGAACGAAACGCTGGCCGAGTATGCGCGCTTGTACGGTTTCGATAATCGCGTGCAGGTCCAGGAGCTGGAGCGTATGCTGGAGAACACGAAGGATAAAGCCGGTAATAAAGGCTTCAATAAGGTGTTGGGGGATGTGTTTGAGGCGTACGTCGCGGCTGTCGTGCTTAGTCATGGTGATGAAGGATTCGCGGTGGCGGAGAAGTGGATGCAGGCGCTTTGGGCGCCGAAGCTGGTTGAGGCGGCTGGGAGGGAGAGGTATTTTACGCCGGGACTGAAGCTGGTGCATGATGAGGCGGGTGTGGATCCGCTCAAGACGTATAACGCGGCGGGGAAGGCGGAGCTGCAAAAGAAGGTGCTCGGTGGTGTGGGCGTGAAGCTGGATTACGAGGTGTACAAGAAGGGTGTGGAGTTGAGAGGCGATCAGCTTGGGCAGAATAAGCACTTCATCGCTGTTTACTTGACGGGGTATGGGTATGTGAGGAAGCTGTTGGGCAAAGGCGAGGGCAAGAACAAGGTCGAGGCGGGCAATTGGGCGGCGCAGGAGGCTATGTATGGTGAGAGTAAAGGAATCGTGGAGGAGTGCGCGAGGCAATTGGAAACGACCAGGGAGCAGAAGAGGAAGGAGAGGGAGGCGAAGGAGGCTGTGGAGAAGGAGAAGGTGGCAGAGAAGGAGAAGGTGGCAGAGAAGGATTGAGTCAAGCTCGATGCGGTCCAGCCGTGAACCGTCTCGCACCAGAGCACCACGCTGCTAGATCAGCCACGGAGCTACATTGCATCGTCAGTACCGCCCGATCGAATACGTATGCGGATCCGAACTAAATTGCCGTGCAGTACACGTCTTCGTCATGAAAGCCGATATTGTTACCACCTCGCCTCTTCTTGTTCCGTCTCGCGCGTGGGGTCGCACCGTCCGATGCGGTCGGCGTAGTGGCGTTTCGCTTCCGTGTGCTCACAACATGTTGGCGTACATCGCAACTGACAGCTCGCCGAAGGCTCCCGATGAGCTCTGCGATCGCAGGTGCGGCTGCATCAAGGCAGACTTGCTGTCGCATAAAGGCTCGTTGTCTTGAAGAGTTTATATCTGATGTACATGTCCAAGACCTGTTTGCGTGGGCAATCAGGCGTACGGAGGTATATACTATAGTATGCCGTAGCCAATGCTGACAGCTGGTTCTGATCAAGCGGTTTCAACTCCGGTGCACGGAACCACATCCCGCGGACGATGAATACCGACTGCAAGCCCTCCAAATCAAAGCCCAACAAAAGCCATGGCGGAGCGCACCACGCCTCCACTGTCAGCCAGGTTTGCGGCGTGTGCGGCTCTGGCGCCTGCTCCAGCTCCAGCTCCAGTGGCGGCGGCGGTGGGCTCTTCAAGTGCAGCCGCTGCAGGCACCACTTACTATTGCTCTAAGGAATGCTGGACGAAGAATTGGCCGCTCCACAAGCTCGCTGCCAGACCTTGGCAGACCGGCGCTTCCAAGCCAAAGGCATACTCAACAAAGCACGACCACCCGGATTGGAGTCATCCACTGCCTTCCCGGCCATCCTCATGACGACGGAGGTCAACCCACTGGCCGCGATGGGCGTAGCTACAACCACGGCGGCACCTTCCTCCAAGGCATGGACGCCAGCGACCCGAAATTCACCGAGCTGCCCGTCACGAGAGCCCTCGGCGTGGCCCTGGGCAGCATCAACTTTCCCTAGAAGGGTTTCCCGCGCCCCAACAACCGCGCCGCACTCTTCGGCCTCGATCTTGACCCCAAATCGTCCAAGTTCGGGCACCCGCCGTTCGACAACATGCCCGTGGGAGGGGTCCTGCTCGCGCGCCGCGGATGGGAGGCACATGCCGGCTCATCATGTGATGGCGCTTGTTGAGTACCTGCTTCGCGATGTCCTGCCGGAGCTCGTCAATGTGGTGGTTCGAGAGGACGGAGGGGAGGAGGTTGATCGGCAAGAGGTTACTGGATCGGCTGTTGACACCTGCGGCGTTCGCGAATGCTTTTAAGGGGATGAAGCTGGCGGCAGTAGCTGCAGGTATGATAGGGTGGGACAGGATCGAGTGTCCGGTGCGAGTTAGTGAGATAGTGGGAACAGTCAAGGGGGCAGCGGAGAAGGGGAAGGGGAAGGGGAAGGTCGAGGAGCATGAGTGAGGGCCGGCTTGGCAGTCTGCTGCCGGTCTGCAGGTGGACTGCAAGATGAGTGAGTATCATGAAGCGGACGCGATGGCCTGTTCGCGGAATACTTCATGGCTGAGTCTGCGTGTCCGCATTTGTGTGGTCGAGATCAAACATGCCCTCCGCCCGATACGAGCTATGGAAACGGGACGGTAGGGCCATAGGAGACGACATATAACACCTTAACTGCATGCTTGTTCTTCTTGTCTGCTGCTGTAAGGCGGTCATCTAGCCGTCGTGGCGCACATTAGCATGGATGGATTGTCTCGCACATGTCTAGGTCCAGGGCGAGGTGGGTAGCAAGCGACGATATGTCAAGATCGTCGTCTGTCGCAGGCAGCCCTATTCAAAGCCCTTTCGACACTCCAGGATTGTTGATTATGGAAGGATCTTTCCAACATGCTCGGTTGGTTTGACATGGAGGCGGACTTCAAGCCGACATGAGTAGTGTTGAGGGATCGAGGGGAGGGCTTGGCACAGCAAAGACCCTTCACATGCCGTCACAAGCTAGCGAGAAATTGTTGTCACCGTCCATTACAAAGTGCTGCACAACTCTGCGTTGGCTCACTTCTACCCAAACAAACGACACCCTCCCAGTACCCGATCTATATCTGCTGTGCGTAGGTGTATTGGAAGACTGCATCCTCCCCGCCGCTCCCCGCCGCCACCGAACACACCCCTCACATATCGATAAGCCCCACTCAACGCTCACCGGGAAGTCGCTGCCTTTGAGCGCAGCTTTTCTTCCTTCCCAGAGTACGAAGTACCTCACGAAAACACCACAACAACCATGGTATCCGCCTCCAAAGCAGCGCGCGAGGCGAAGCGTGCCGCCGACGGCAAGCCGGCCAAGAAGACGCCCAGCTCCAAAGTCGCATCGAAGAATGCCTCCAAGGCCGGCTCCGAGGCCTCATCGGTCAACGGCGACGACGACGACACGTTGGAGGACGCGAACGGCAATCCGCTCCCCGGCTCTCATGATAACGTTACGGCGGCCAAGATCTCCAAACTCACACTGCAAGAGGACAAGGACGGTATTTCAGACCGTGTCACAACCGGCGTGCTTGCCTCGCTCGAAGCCAGCAGAGACGTCAAAGTCACTTCCGCGTCGCTGGTGTTTCATGGCAAAGTGCTCTTCAACGACTCCACGCTAGAGGTCAACTATGGCCGGAGATACGGTCTGCTGGGCGAGAACGGCTGCGGAAAGTCTACACTGCTCAAGGCCATCGCGAAGCGCGAGTTTCCCTTCCCGGAGCACATCGACATCTACCTCCTGAACGAGGGCGCCGAAGCGTCCAACCATGGCGCTCTCGAATGGGTGGTTATGCAAGCCGAGGCGGCGCTCAAGGAGATGGAGAACCGGGCGGAGAGGATCTTGGAGGATGATGGACCAGACAGCCCGAAGCTCGAAATCTTGTACGAGCAGATCGATGACATGGACCCGAGCACATTCCACACCCGCGCCGGCCTAATTCTCACTGGTCTGGGCTTCAACAAGACCACAATGGACAAGAAGACGAAGGACATGTCCGGTGGATGGCGTATGCGTGTCGCCCTCGCGAAAGCGCTCTTCGTCCGCCCCTCCCTCCTTCTCCTCGACGATCCCACCGCACATTTGGATCTCGAGGCCTGCGTGTGGCTGGAAGAGTACCTCAAGAAGTGGGACCGCACCCTCATCCTCGTCTCCCACTCCATGGACTTCCTCAACGGCGTCTGCACCAACATGCTCGACATGCGCGAGAAGCAGCTCATGTACTACGGCGGCAACTACGACACCTACATGCGCACGCGGACGGAGCAGGAGGTCAACCAGGGCAAGGCGTACGAGAAGCAGCAGGACGAGATCAAGCACATCAAGGAATTCATCGCCAAGGCCGGCACGTACGCCAACCTGGTGCGGCAAGCGAAGAGCCGGCAGAAGATCCTGGACAAGATGGAGGCGGACGGCTTCGTGCAGCCCGTCAAGCGCGACCGCGTCTTCAGCTTCCGCTTCGCCGACGTGGAGAAGCTGCCCCCGCCCGTCCTGTCCCTCGACAATGTCACCTTCTCCTACTCGGGCAACAAAAAAGACACGTTGTACGAGAACCTCGACTTCGGCGTGGACATGGACTCCCGCACCGCCCTCGTCGGGCCCAACGGCGTCGGCAAGTCCACCCTCCTCCGCATCTTCACCGGCAAGCTCTCGCCCATCGGCGGCTCCGTCTCCCGGCACACCCACCTGAAGCTGGGCATGTACACGCAGCATTCCGCCGAGTCCCTCGACCTGACCAAGTCCGCGCTCGACTTTGTGCGCGACAAGCACTCGGCTGTGAGTCAGGATCTGCAGTATTGGCGGCAGCAGCTGGGGAAGTACGGGCTGAGCGGCGAGGCGCAGACGGCGCTCATGGGGACGCTGTCCGAGGGGCAGAAATCGAGGATCGTGTTTGCGTTATTGGCGATTGAGGGGCCGAATATGTTGTTGTTGGATGAGCCGACGAACGGGTTGGATATCCCGACGATTGACAGTTTGGCGGATGCTATCAATGCTTTCTCGGGTGGTGTGGTGGTGGTGTCTCATGACTTCAGGTAGGCCATAACTCCCCGACAATCCCGTAGCTCGTGCTCGCGCTAACATTGTTCTGCAGATTACTCGACAAGATCGCCAAGGATATCATGGTGTGCGAGAACAAGACGGTGACGCGGTGGGATGGGAGTATCGGGGAGTACAAGAACCTGTTGCGGAAGAAGATGTTCGCGCGGGGGGGCGTGTAGAGTAGGAGGAGAACGAGAGAGGGAGAGAGGGGGGTGGACGGGGGGTAGGGGGAGAAGCACGTCGGACTCTCTCCCACGCTCGGTGGGGGCCCTCTCGCACGCAGCTCCTTCCTCCTTCGGATGCGGGACAGCAGGAGAGAGGCAGCGCGAGGTGTGCAGCCGAGGAGGACGGGGATGGGCATGACTGCCAAAGTGCACGTGTGCTATCCCGCGTACCGGGAGCCAGCTAGCTTCTCCGCCTCGGTCTATGCATAGTAGGCGGGAACGACAACGATGGGAAGGGCGGTGATGCTTTGGCGCGAGTACTGCATGACATTAGGGGGGAAAAGGGGTGCATTTTTCTGCAGAGGTGGTAGGAGTAGACCTAAAGGCTTTTTGTTCATCTTTCCGTTCCGTACTGGGGTAGACTGCGAGTCCTTTAGAGTCTCTTTCAGATTGAATACTAGCGTGCGCCTTCTCTTCTTTTCTCTGCTCTGGTCTGGTCTGGTCTGTCGGTCTATACCTTATCATGGTGGAGGGGGGCCAGGCGTGCGTGAGCGACCCAGCCTACAGATCTGGGGAACAACAGATGCCTTTCACCTCACTTCACTTCACTTTTTGCTTGCACGTCGCCGTCGCCGGCCCGCCCGGCGTTGCGTTCCCGGACGCGTGAAGGGTCGAGCGAGCGAGCATGCTAGGGTAACCTAGAAGGTCTGGAAAGGTACATGTACATGTACATGTGCCTTTTTACATGCAGGCTCGATGACTTTCACCATCATCGAGACGCGCACGTGATGCGATTGGGTACATGTACATGTATCGCAGAGAGCGAAGTGAGATTACAACCATACTCGCTGGCTGATGCACGCGGAGAGAGAGGAGGCCAGCAGATACTATAAGGTCAAGGCTATACAGCAACGAGAGCACGAGAGACGAGAGAGAATGAGATGTTTTTTTTTGGGAACGTAATTTGATGTGCAGCTGTCATATCGCTAGCTACATCGCCCACCCCACGCCCCCAAGCTGAGCGCTTTCCCCCCCCCGCCCATTGCTTGCCGCCCTTCTCCTCAGCCGCCGATGCGCCAGAGCACAACTGCACGGAGCCGGATTGAGGAGGGCAGTTTGCGCGTATCGTGTGTGTGAGTCATCATTAAAAATCGTAAGCAAGTAAGCAAGCAAGCAGGCAACCCCCTCTCCCCCTCGCTTCAACGCCATGTCGCAGTAGCTTTCCTACCAAGATATGCAGAGGCCGCCGCCGTCGCCGCCGCCCGCCGCCGCCGCCGCCGAATGCGTTCGCAGATGAGTGCGGCCGGTAGTAGATGATCGATCGAGTTGTTTGTGATGTCGGCCGGGTGTAGGGAGTGTCCGCCCGCGCTTAGCGGTCCTCAGCCCACTCGTTCTCGCGACGGATCTGCTCCTCCTCCTCGGGCGTAAAGTCGTTCTGGATGTTGAACGTCTTGCGGATCTCCTCCGGCGACTTGCCCTTGATCATGTTGGCCACGGTCTTGCAGCCGACGTCGAGGAGGGCCTTGATGTCCATGTAGTTCGCGGCGAGGATGATCTCGAACAGCATCTCCTGGTCGACTTGCATGAATTTCTGGTCCCACTCTTCGATGTCGGTGGTTTTCTTGCGGGAGTCGGCGTCGTCGTCTTGGGTCGGCGCGGGGTCGTTCTTGTGCTGCGTGCACCACTCGAGGACCTTGCGGAGGACGGCCTCGGAGACCTGCGGGGGGGGCAGGTTAGCAGGTGTGGTGGTGGGGTAAGCGGGGAGTGAGGTGGAGGAATCTAAGACTCACGTTCATGATGGGGATCGGCTCCTCGCCTGGCGCACCGAGGTCCTCGATCATGTTCTTGATGAGCATGGAGCGCTCGGCGATCTTGCGCTCTGTGGAGGATGTCAGTGAGCGGTAGAGCGCGCGGGTGCGGTAGGGGAGTGGGAAGGTACCGGTGAGGATCTCGACATTATCGGAGCTGACGAGCTTGACAGACTGCTCACCCTCGGCAGACATGGTGATGGTATTGAAGGTGGTGGGTGGTGGTAGTTGGGGGAGTGGATGCGTGTCAGGTCGCTGCGGTGTGGATGTCGTGTGTGGGATGCGCGGTGGATGCCGGTTGTTGATGTAAGTTAGAGGAAGTTGGTGGGAAGGTGCGGCTTCTTTTATCGTGCGGTGGTGCGGAGGAGCAAGCTGAGGTGCAGTCCAAGCGCAAACTTCTAGGCAGTAGTGAGGACTGAGGACAAAGGTGTAGGTGGGCAGTAAGTGAGCTTGTGAGGCAACCCCCGGACCCTGACGCTAGTCAACGTGACTCAGGCATACGTTTGTCAAGGTGTGCATAGAAGCAGTCGCGTTTGGTCATGCAGACCTCACTATAGTCGATATACGGCTGAGAGGGCGTGAGTTGACTGCTGCTGACGAAGACGCCTTCGCTGCCGCGTAGCACGACGGAGCGTTTGCAGCGCTGGCTAATGCAACTACTGCTTAGTCAGACACGCAGTGAGGATACATGTAGCTATGTACTTGTATACAGATTTCCCAACGATACCTTGTGTCTGCCAGCACGGCAACCTGACGTTCACGCGGCCTGCCATATCACACATTTTCCAGGTCAGACGGCCATGTGGTTTGCTGCCAACAAAGAACAGGCACGCGGTGGTCCGTGCGATTTGACACTCACTCACTCACGCGTAGCGCGCGCGACTCCTTCACTTCACTTCACTACTACTGCTTCACGCCCCGTCACTCACCATGCAGGAAATCTTCACCCTTGACCCAACATTACCGCGCACCCGGTGACTTGACCTGAATATCCCCAACGGCCACCGGCATGTCGCGCCGACTCTACGTCTTCCTCGTCTGCCTCCGGCTATACTTCGCCCTTTCCCCCAGCTACATCCACCCAGACGAGCACTTCCAGGGTCCCGAGATCATCACCGGTACCGTCTCTCCTCTCCTCTCCTCTCCACTCGTCGTATTCCTCCCAGGGCCTGATTAGCAAGGTAGGTGAAATCTTCCACTGGCCCTCCCACAGAACCTGGGAATTCACCTCCGCCCACCCCATCCGCAGCCTCTTCCCCCTCTGGCTCGTCTACGCCCCGTCCCTGACCGTACTCAAATGGCTCTGCGATGGAGCGGGCTACCCCGTCTCGCCCATGCTCGTCCTCTACGGCCTCCGGGTCGTCATGTTCCTGCTGAGCTTTATCCTGCAAGACTGGGCGCTGCACGAATTACTACCCGACCAGCGCGAGCGGGCGACAGCGTTGCTGCTGGTGGCGTCGTCGTATGTTACCTGGACGTTTCAGATGCATACTTTCTCGAACAGTATCGAGACGATCGTTGTGCTCTGGTGTCTGGTGCTGATGCGCCGGATGATGCTCGATGAGGAGCATACGCAAGTCAGCTTGTGCATTGCTCTGGCGTTTTTGGGTGTGCTGGGCGTCTTCAACCGCATCACGTTCCCGGCATTCCTGCTTCTGCCGGCTATCCAGCTGGTTCCCCACCTCGTCAAGAAGCCTCTACGCATTGGCATCCTGCTGTTCACCGCAACATTGATGACTGTACTAGCGGTGGCAATGGACTCGGAGTACTACACCGGATCTCACTTACGCCTGCGTCAGATCTTCACCACGGCCGTCGTCACACCATGGAATAATCTGGCGTACAACCTCGACTCGGCCAATCTGGCTCAACACGGCATCCATCCTGTCTGGCAGCACTTCGTGGCAAACCTACCGCAACTTATCGGTCCTGCCTTGCCACTGTTGGTCGTCTCCAGTAGAAAAGGTACGCTTTTCTGGGCCGGCCTGACCGGTATCGCACTCCTCTCCCGCTTCCGGCACCAGGAACCGCGCTTCCTTTTACCCGCGGTCCCGCTCCTGTTGGCCTCCATCAAGTGGCCGACACGATACGCAAGACTGTGGATGTGCGCGTGGGTGCTGTTCAACGCCCTCGCCGCCATAGTCTTCGGCCGGTACCATCAGGCGGGCGTTGTACCGGTGCAGTCGTGGGTCGCTCAACACCATCACAACGTTTCTCACGTCTTCTGGTGGAAGACGTACAGCCCGCCCCGATGGTTGTTAGGCGAGAGGAACGAGCTGGTCACTACCACGGACCTCATGGGTATGTCGAGGGAGCGGATGTTTGAGCAGCTCGCCGCCACCATAACCTGCCAACCAGATGGGCCCCACGAGCAAACCTGGCTGGTCGCGCCCCTAACCTCGCTATCCCTGGATTCCGACACACACACGGAGCTTCTTGCATCGGGCCGGACACTGAACCTGAAGACCTTGTATACCTACCGCCGCCACGTCGGCCTTGATGACCTGGACTGGGGCGAGGATGGGGCTTGGGGCACGCTGCAGCGGGTCGTGGGCAGGAGGGGTTTGAGTGTGTATGAAGTGTATGAGAATTGCTAGGGAGCTGTATCTTGCCTATTCCTTCCGATCCCTTGGATAGGAGTAGCGGACACTACATCTCGCTGCGCAAGACTGGGGTATAAGGTCCTCATGGTCGGGCGGAAGTGCGCGAGCGTAGTGGTCGGCCGACGAGCGTTTAAAGGAGTGCATCGCCTCACTGCCCGACTGCGCGATGCTGACCTCGATGACTCGCTATAATAACTGACCAGCAGAGGGCTCGAAGATGTTTCCTTTCCCTCAAAGAATCTTGCAGTAGACGCACCATCAACACCACTACCGCGCAATTCCCGCAATGATCGCCACCCTCCTCCTCAAACGACCTCAAAAGCTCACAGCTCAGCCAGTCCGGCCAGCATATACCCGGAGCAAACGCCCCGAAAAAAACTCCCCAGAAGCCAGTACCATCTTCTCAGGCCGGACTCAACATCCCCCTCCACCTCCACCTCCGCCTCCTCCGCCACCACCACAACTAAAGATCCCAAACGTCAGCATTCAAAACCCGAACCCAGTAACGACAATGATTGCGCAGGTCCTCGAGACCCCGCGGTCTTCAACCCGGGAAGAAACGGGGAAAAGCAAGACCTGCGCTCTACAGCACACTTACCTCGCCCCCATACCCATGATCCCGCCAATCCCGCCAGCCCCACCGGCCCCGCCCCTGTGGCCGTGTCCACGCCGCCGTGGTCGTCGTCGAGATCCCCACGCGCCGTCCAGAGCGGACGTCTCCATCGGCCTCGCGCGGTAGGAGATGGGGTGGTAAGCCGAAGGCTGGCCGGAGAGGTCGTCGGGTTTGGAGGGGAAACAGCCCATTTTCTTTTTTTTCTTTTTTTTCTTTTTTTTTGCTTGCTTGCTTGCTTCCTTCTTCACCGTTGGGATGGATGGTTGGGGTGAGTTTGGGTTGGGTTGCCTTTGTTTCTTACTTGGGTATTTCTTTTTGGCTGGGTGAGGTGAGGTGAGGTGAGGTGAGGTGTGCTCCCGGCGGCGCTATTCGATAGCGCAGTGTCTGTGCGTGCGTGTGTGTGTGTGTGTGTTTGTGTGCAGGTACGTTCCCGAGTGAGTAAGGTACTTACTCCAGCTGCCTGCTGGCTTTGGGAGGCCTTGGGATATGATATAGGCGGATACTGTGACTGAATTCGACCCCTTTGGAAGTATCTGGGAGTCGGGTCAAAGCGGATGAGAAGGAGTTGTTGTTGTTGTTGTTGTTGTCCCTACCTATCTTGCACTTCTACCTTGGTATTTATAACCTCGCGACCTCATAAAAGAAAGGAGACAAGGCTATGCTATGCTATACGGTAGACTTCCGCAGCATGGCTGAGCAGGGTGGGGCACGTGTTATCTATCCTCATGACGAGCTGCAACCTTTTTGCGCGCCCTAGACTCTGCTGCTGCTTCTCAGGCGACTTACTACCACACAGCTTCCTTCCGTACCAATAATGAGTCGCCATAGCAAGGTTGGTGTGCAATGCAAAGCAAGCCTAAGGCTGAGCTGTGGTACAGCAGTAGCACCTTGCGTCATATGCAGATCGGAGGATGAGGCTTAGGTTACCTTAGGTCGTGAAGGCTTGGCCGCAGCACATGATTCTCGAAATGCTGGCTTGGATTGATCCGTTTTGGTTTGATTCGGTTTGGTTTTCATCTCAGTAGCCCAAATCAAATCAAAGAAATTATACACAAAAACTCTCCCTCCCTCCCGCGCAGTGATCCAGGCAGGACGTTGGGAGGCGTATGAGAGAAATTACCCCAAATGCTGGCTGGCCGTGACCATGCCCATGCCAACTTGGGTACTCTTCCCGCCGAAAGAAGTACGCACGCTCTCAGACTCAGAGTCGCTTCACGACCCTGCGCGCAATAACAGGCAAAAAAGTAGCACGCTAAAATGCCACCACGCGCGCCGCGCCGCGCCCCACCCCACGAGGAGAAAATGCTAGGGGGCCGTTGCACTCATTGCAGTCGTGTCTTTTTCCTTTTCGCTCTAGCTATGGCAGCTCCCAAACGCACAGAGCGTCAGTCCCTTCATGATCGATCGGATTCCGGTGGGGAGGGGGGCGAAGCTAATGTCGTTCGTTCGTCAATGTGACGAGCTCTACGCCTTCCCCCCCTCGGGACAAAGGTCACAGCCCTTGCTCCCCGGCCTGGCAGACTTTGATCCCCTTGCCCCACTCGGACATCAGGGCCTGGTGGGCGCTGATGCGGCGGCCGGCGTTGGGGTCGAGGATGCTGTAGATGACGTTGCGGCAGCGGGCCTAGAATGCTCATGTCAGTACTGTACCTCCCATGAGAATTAGTTTGAGGAAGTGCTGACTCACGCGATGTAAAGTCTCAATCGGCCCATAACCCTCCTCGCTCTTCCGGCCCGCGATATACTTCTCATAAAACTCGTCCTCGTCCTTCTTCGCCAGCCGCCAGAGATGTCGCCCCGTGCGCATGGCCATGTAAATAACGCCACACGCCCAGACGTCCACGGCGCGGGGGTCGAACTCCTTGTCCGTGTACTCTTCCGGGGCGATGTAAGGCGCGCTGCCGCAGAGACCCATAGTCAGGTGCGGCGTCGTCTCCCATGCCATACGGAAGCACTCGCCGTTGCCGAAGTCGGCGATTTTCAGTGCGCCGTGGGTGGTGAGGAGGAGGTTCTCCGGCTTGAGGTCGCGGTGTGCGACGCCCATTTCGTGGATGTATTCCACGCCGCGCATGAGCTGCAGGAAGTAGCAGTCTGCTTCGAGGACTTCCAGCTTGCCGGCCGCGAGCACGAGGGAGTAGAGATCACCTCCACCGCAGAACTCCATGACCTCGCAGAAGTCGCCCTTCGCATCTTCCAGCAGATCCAGCGTGTGTATCACGTTCGGGTGGCGCAGAGAAGAAGAGATGCAGAACTCCGAATTCAGACGCTTGCTGTACTTCTTCGGGTCCTCCTGCGGCCGACGTCGGAACTCCTTCACTGCGTAGAGCTGCTCGTGCTTCGCATCCTTCGGGTCAGCCTTGTGCGCTATCCTGACGATGCCGAAAGCGCCTCTCCCAACCACCTCCTGGCACTTGCCATACTTCTGCACAAGCGACACCGTGGCGTTCGGCCCGCCATTCTTCTCTGAAGCGTACTTGCTCTTCTCGTTCTTGATCTGGTCGACCCAAGTCGACATCAACGACAGAGGTTGCTCGTCACCATGCTCCTTCTTCTTGCCGCCCAAGAAGTCCCGCACCATATCCGACAGCTTCTCCTGGCGCCTCGCATTCTTGAGAAAGTGATGATGCTCGCCATCGTCGTCCACCCAGTACCTCCTCGGCAGCGCCGGTGCAGCCTCGTCGCGCTTCTCTTTCTTAGAGTCGGAGCCGTTGCGAACCACACCAGTACTGGAGATCCCGCCAATCTTGGACGGTGTTCTTGAGGGGACCTGAGGTCGTTGTGGTGGTGATACGGCTTCATCGACCTCTTCTATCGCGGCCTCGGGTACGGTGTCGACCGCCACGGCAGGCCTCTCTCGACTTTCCGCGTTCGCGTCTTTCTGCGAGAACATGCGACTTAAACGTGAGAGTGTTGACCGCTTCTGTGGAGGCGCCGGACGCGCGGGTCGTGCATCGCCGTTGGTGTGTGGGAGGTCGTGCGAGTCGGAGGTTGAAGGTGGTTTGCTGGCGCCACTCTGGCTACCGTTCTCGGATGATGTCGCCGTGGGCGCGTCGACGGACTGCTTACGCAATGTCTCGCTCTGTACGATGGCCATGTTGCAGACGTCGTTGGACAAGAAGTGCTAGTGTTGCTCGGCAGCCGAGGCCAAGGTGTGGGTGCGCCGGAGCGCCTTGCTTGTCGTATAACTCGCTCGTCGCAAAAGTAAATTTGGTGTGTAGTTGATTATGCAGTGAGGAATCGAACGCCTTCTTTGGCCACTCTCACTCGTGTTCGCGTGGCGTAGTGGCTGTGAAGCGGCTCGTCGTCGTGGTTCTCGGCGGAGGTTCTCGACGAAGCTGACAAACCCGCGACGTCGTGGCTTGGAAGGAGGCTACGCGGCCGGAATGGAGTATTTGACCTCGTTATGGAAGCACGAGAGTGCAAGGGTGTATGTGCTGTATCATAATGTCGTCGAGGAGGCGCACGGAGTCGAGTGGGAGAGGAGGCAGTTGGTCTCGTGAGTTGCCGTGAAGCAGAGCGGGAGCGCGAATTACGGACTGCAGGTGACTGTGGCTAGCTCTGGCCGGGACGCAAAATCGAGTCGGTTGCCGGGCGGTCAGGGGAAGGTGGAGGACGTTGATGAAGACATGCTGGTTGCTATGTCGAATGAAGTGGACGGGGGGAGTCACCGTGTCACGCTCGTTTGGAAGAGTTCGTCGAGTCTCGTACAATAATCCATGCCAAGCGCTGTTCCTTCACTCGCTCGACATCGCACGTGGACTCGCCGCTGTGCAACGAGCGGCCGACCAAGAAACCTCACCGCAAGATCGCAATTTACCCAGACGAACAGCGACTGCACACATTATGCTGTCAGGCTCTCAACAATCATTCGTGTGTAACAGCTGGTCACCGCAAGTCGCCTTAGCATGTGCTCGAGCTGCAAGCATTGCTCGGCGGGAAACACGCATATGAGTGGCGTTGTGCAGGAGAGCTTGAGGTGACTGCGGGAAACGTTCGGGTGCCCCCTTCAATCGTTTGCATCGGCAGACCTACCTAATAATCCAAGATAGCCGCGAGGTTGATTGCGCCAGCGAACGACCGCCCTCGAGGACCAGCCGAAGAAGCGGGAAGAGGGGTCGCGGCTTGTACTCGGGCAGTAGGTGGTAAGCTTGTGCAGATGCCGGCACTGCCACTAGTCGATGAGTTTGCCATATTGCGGTGCAAATAAATGCCTCATCGCAGATTTGAAGCCTCGCTTTTGATCTCGAACGCCAAGCCACCTCCTATCTCCCTAGACTGAGAGGGTACCGGTACTTGACGTCCGAGGTGGGGAAAAACATAGCCGACCCTGCTCGAGCAGTATAAGCGAATAGCGGTACAGTAAAGTATTTACTAGATGGAGAAAGGATCCAGAGGCCTTATAGCAGCTCTAAGATATATGAATGGTGGCTACCTAGAATGCGTCTGAAATATGGGGTGAACGAGGTGCTGTCGAAGAGCTTGCCATCTCAGAGCGAGGGAGTATCGACATGGGATACAGCTGTGCGTGCAGGTCGGGGAGAACACGCTGCTCTATACTGAGACGCTGGTATTGATTCCTGTAGGCGGAGAGTGACGAAAAAGTGAAGTCGAAGTCGTTCAGAGCTGAGCGGGTATCAATGCCTATCATGCCAAGTAAAACGCCTCCCAGCGAGCAGCCACCGAATGGCCCCCCGTTGCAG
>NAJQ01000232.1:0-38933 GCA_005059865.1 Friedmanniomyces simplex
ATCGCAGAGGACAAGAGCGAGCCTTGTGAGGATGAGATGGTGTATATCGAGTCGAGGGCAGCCACCGAGCACAGTGCAATGGATCATGGGTTCTTCGAGGAACAAACCTTCTTCGACCTGAATGACAGGGATGTCAAGCCCTTGGGGTCCGGCAGGGTAGATTGGCTGATCGAGCGGTTCAACGGGACGAAAGAGGAGCCGAACAATGAGCAGGTTATGCGCTCGCCCATAATGCACGTCGGAGGCTATGACTGGCGCATCGTCTTCTACCCAAAGGGCAACAGCACCGAGTTCCTGTCGCTGTACCTCGAATGCGTCACAATGCAGCAGCCCGAGTTTGCCGAGTTCGACACCTTCGAGCAGCCACCGTTCCCCTTCTTGGCAGGGGAGTCCACGGACGCCATCAAGAAGCGTCGCTCGGTTGCCGCGCAAGTCTCGGTCGTCATGTACAATCCATCCGAGCCACGCACGTACGACTTTAAGATGGATGCGCACCGGTACTCGAAGCACTCCGCAGACTACGGCTGGCGCTACTTGGCGCATCGAGACGAGTTCCACATGCGGCGGCACGGTCAACGGCAAGCGCTACTGCGTGATGACAAGCTCGCTTTCACGGCGTATATCCGCGTGATTGACGATCCTACCCGGTGTATGTGGGCTCATGACCATACCGAGCGCTTCAAAGACAGCCTGCTCACCAGTAGCCTGCGACCCTTTGCGGGCCAGCTACCTCATCTTGCTGCTCTGATACCGCTTCTGCATTTCCAGCCGTTCAGGGCGCTCATCACACAGCACCAGGAGGTCACACGGACGGTCTATAAGCTTCAGACTCTGCTGTGGAAGCTTTGTAGCCGGACGCGCTCCGTTGGGTATGGGCGGCGACCGGAGAACGTCGAGACTACCGACGCCGTGTCATGCTTGAGAGCGGTCAGGGATGCGCTAGGCAAGGAGTGCGATCAAAATATGCTGGAGAAGCTGCTCGGGTCACTCGACCCAGAGAAGGGCGCACTCGTGAGCGGCAACAGGCTGCAGACGAAGACGTGCAGTTCCATCCAAGAGGCTGTCAAGAAGCATGCTACACCTATCGCCACGCCTGGTCTTCTGGCAGTCGAATTACAAAGACAGGAGTTTGACGCCGAGGTACGAAAATGGAGGAAGCTCACGAACCGAGTTGAGGTCGACCAGTTCCTCACGGTTGACGGCCACCAGTATGAGCTGTTCAATGTGGTAACGCATTGCGGTGAGCTGGGGTCCAATAAACACAACGTGTACATCAAGCCGAGCTTTAGAAGCAGCATGTGGTATGCGTATGAGGACAGACGTGTCACAGCAATGACTCGTAAAGGAGCGGTGGAGGATCATGAGGGCGTTGGCAGCAAAGGATGTGAGAAGAACAAGCGACGAGACTCGCCCTTCAGCGGCATCAGTGATCCTGCGGAGACCGAGGTGGTCTACCTCGCGATGTACATACGGTACGACTACCGTGCCCAAAACGAGTATCAGCCGAAGGAGGAAGTGTGGAGCGTGCCGGAAGACATTCGGAAAGGTCTCGACTTCCCGAAACAGAAAGAGAGCAAGCGGCCTCCGACGAATGCGGAAGAAGCGGCAGACATGCCTTTCCGCGTGGAACAGGACCGCTTCGAGCAAGAGCTACGCGAGCGCGAAGCCAACGAGTCAGCCGCCGGCCCTTCGACGCCAGAGTGGCCGCTCACGGACGAGGAAGGCGACGTCGTCATGAGCGATGCCGAGGATGAGGCGCCAGTGCAGCCCCCGCAGACCACCGACATGACGGCTTCCATCTCCCTCACGCAGATCCCCACCAAGCCGTCACTCTCTCACAAGTGGCACACGACAATCGACAGCCTCGGGCACGACTACTACCAAGGCCAGATGTTCGGCGACAAGTACCAAGGCGAGGGCCACCTGGTCAGCATGTCCGGCGACGAGTACATCGGCCACTTCTACCAGGGCAAGCAGGAAGGGTACGGCAAGATGGTCTACGCCTTGAGCGGCAACGTGTACGAAGGGCAGTGGCAGGCGGGCCAGCACCACGGGCACGGCACCCTCACCGAGGCCGCCACGGGGAATGTGTTCGAGGGGGGTTGGAAGGAGGGCAAGAAGCACGGGCGGTTCGTGCTCAAGGGCCAGGTCACGGAGGAGGATAGGGGCCTCTGCACCATCTGCTATGAGCGGGAGATGACGACGGCCTTCTACGACTGCGGACATGTGCTCGCGTGCCGGGAGTGCGCGGCGCGCATCGATAGTTGTCCGATTTGCCGGCGGCGGGTGGTGGGGCGGTTGCAGCTTTATGGGGTTCGGATGACTTTGGAGTGAAATGATGTGGTCGGGGAGGGGTTGGGTGGGCGGGCATGTGCAGGAGGGAGGGGGGCGATGTTTAAGGTATAGGCGTTTTTGTTACCGGGCAGATGGGCGGGAGGGAAGCAGCGGCGGGCGGATGGCGTTTGAGGACGACTGCCACAGATACCCCCCTTTACATGAGTTTGCAATGATGCTGCTACATAATGCCTTCCATATACTTGCCATATGCTGGTGCAAGAGTCCTCGCCACTTGAACCGTACTTCCGCTTCTGCACATTCGAATCGGTCGAGCTTTCCTTCAGCAAATGCTCCGCCTCTTCGTCTAGTATTGCGAGCAAGCACCTTGTAATGACCGCGTGGTCAGCTTACGTCTACTCGCTGCCTACATGTACTGCATACTCTTAGACACCGCGGTATACGATCGCGGAAAGGAAGAGGAGGAGAGGCTCGTCGGCAAAACGATCTCCCAGCGAGCCGACTTCCGCACTTCCGCTTCCCAACCCCACCATCCACTTGCGGGGCCCGGCCGCACGTGATCTGGCTGACTTGGACGGGGCGGCGATTTGTGGCAGGAAGCAACAGCCGTCTGGTGTGCCGGCCCATCACCGAAACCTTTGCCGTTCTTTGCTACCTTACCTTACTGTCATGGAATGCTCGAGCTCACCACTGCCTCTGACCTCATAAAGCCAGTGGTCATCCACCTTCGAATGTTTGTTGGTCTACTTTCCTCGTCTCATCATATCTCTCATCTCATACTCCTCATCCCATCTCAACGGACGCCTAGGCGACTACTCTTTTCTAGCCACTCTTACGGCACTCATATCAGCATTGAAGAAGAAGAAGAAGAAGAAGAAGAAGAAGAACTAAGAGAACACCGTCACAACCACTACCACCGCAACCATGCCGGCCGGGGAGAAGAACTACGACCCGACCTTCACCCAGCATGTCATCGACACCTGCGGGCCAAACACGAGCCCGCGCATGAAGGACATCTTCGCCGCCGCCATGAAGCATCTCCACAACTTCGCGCGCGAGATCGATCTCACCCCCGAGGAGTGGCTGGTCGGCGTCAAGTTCTTCAACGAGACGGGCAAGATCTGGGCCGAGTCCGAGGGCAAGCGGAACGAGATGCATCGGTTGTCGGATATCACCGGATTGGAATCGTACGGGCTGACCCCCCCCTTCTACCCGGTGATATGTTTGATGGAAGAAAAGTCCTGCTAACACGGGACATCAGGCTCGTAACCGAAATCGCCAACTACGTCCAAACCGACGACCCCAACTACAGCCCCACCTCGGCCGCCATCCTCGGCCCCTTCTGGTCCCCCAACGCCCCCTGGCGCCAACTCGGCGACTCCATCATCCAGGACCCGCACGAGGGCACGGTGACCTACATGCACGGCACGATCCGCGACCTCAAGACCCAGCAGCCCATCCCGGACGTCACCTTCGACATGTGGCAGGCGAGCAGCAACGGGAAATACGACTTCCAGGACTCCCCCAACCAATCCGACAACAACCTCCGCGGGAAATTCAAGACCGACAAAAACGGCGAGTACCGCCTCTACTGCCTCCGGCCCACCGCCTACTCCCTCCCGCAAGACGGCCCTTCCTGGCAACTCCTCCAGGCGCTGGACAGACACCCCATGCGGCCCGCCCACATCCACCTGATGGTGACGCACGACGCCTACAAGCCCGTCGTCACGCAGATCTACCCCAAAGACGACCCCTGGCTGTCCACCGACACCGTGTTCGCGGTCAAGGACGATCTGGTGGTGGATTTCGTGCCACTCAAGGAGACTCCGGCGGGGATGAAGGAGCATGAGGGTCCCGGCGGGAAGGCGACGAGGGAGTTGCATTTGGATATTACGCTCGCGCCTAAGGGGATGGCGGCGCATTCTGGGCCGAAGTTGTGAGGGCGGGTGGGCTGTGATCGTTCGATAGGCTGTGGTGTGTGGGTGGGGGTCGGTTAGTTTGCATGTATCTGCTATTAGCGACGTTCCTGGTATAAGAGGAGCATGTAAACAAACATCGAAATCTGATCATGATCATGTGAAAGGAAGTCCTGTCATACTACATGCTGTGTGGCCTAGTCACGGTCCTTCACGTGACCGGTAGAAGTACTACGTGACGTCGTCTTTGCCACGCTTGGTGCTAGCCAGCCTCAGTGAACTTCGCCAAGTCCCGCTGCCAAGAACGGGCACCATATCAAACTGGAGTGAATGAGACACCCACATCAAACTCCACCGAGATACTTCCTAGTCCGTCCTCAAAACCCCCCACACACGCGCACACACACAACCGTTCAATCGCACCCACACCCCGCACCACCACTACCCCCCTTCTCCTGCGTGCTACCCCCCCCTCCAAACGCCAACCGACTGATCCCGTCCACGATCCCCCTGATCCCGGTTTTACCCGCCGCGATCTGGCTCGGCGCGCTGGAGTACGAGGGCGGGACGTCCAGGGCTGGGTTCTGCGTGAAGAAATTGCGGGGCCGGAGGAGGACGGTCATGGGTTCGGCGGGCATCTTTGGGAAAGCAGCAGGAGTCAGCGAGTAAGCTCGGAGGATATTAATGGCGTCATACGTACGACTGGGTAGTCCTCGGGCGAGGGGAAGTGCGTGAGGCCGAAGGTGTGCCAGAGCACCACGTCCGTGTTGTCGAGATTCTCATCCGGGTTGGCCGCGATCCAGGCCGGGATGCCTTGGGAGGGTTCGCCGGAGGTCTGGGGGACGTGGCGGCCGGCGGGGTGGATTTGGTCGTCGTCGTCTGTGTGCGGAGTGGTCAGCAATTGCGTACATGTGGTGGTCGGTGTTTGAGATCGGTGGTGGTGGTGGTGGTGGTGGTGGCTTACATTTCGTGACGTGCACGGCGTGTCGGGCGAAACCCGCTCGCTTCCAGACCAGGCTGCCTTCCTTGGGTAACAAGCTGGGCACCTCTCGGCTGACGAGTTTGTACGAGACGGGTTTCTTGCTGTAAGGGTTCAGCTTGCTCGTATTCGCCATCTCCCACGTCCGGCTCGTGGACCCGTCGTAGTCGCTCATCGCCGCCCCCGGCGTACCCAGCTTCGTCTTCTTGGCGTAGAAAGCGTTGCCGTACGGGTTCTCCTCGCTCCCGACCTCTCCGGCGCCTTGCACGGCATCCACCTGGAAGACGGTGTTGTCGTGGCCGTCCACACTGGGGTCCACGCGGAGGCAGAAGAGGTGCTGATGGTTGTGCGCGTTCACGCCCGGGTACACCTCCGTGCCCCACGGCGCCGCCGACTCGCCCGGGTTCATGGCGTAGGTGTTCAGGATGCCGGTGAGCTTGATCTCGAGCTGGATCGTGCCGTCCTGGTGGAAGATCCAGTAGACGCAGTACTCGTAGTTGGCCGCCGTGAAGACGTGGCTGACGACGAGCTTGCGCGCGCGAGTGACGGTGCACGATTCATCGCGGAAGTCGGTGTGCTTGAAGAGGATGCCGGCATCTTCCTCGTGTATGCAGATGGCGTTCTTGATCACTTGTGGCTCGCCGGCGCGGTTGACGAACGCGGCGTCCATGTAGTGGATCGCGCCCTTGCAGTCGCAGCCGAGGGCCAGCGAGTTGGTCATGTAGCCGCCACCGTACTCGCCCAAGTCGAAGGCGTGTTTCCGCTGGTGAGGGCGCTCAGGGTTGCCGTACGGTACGACCATCTCCGCTAGTGACATGCGCCAGAAGACGGGACGGACGTTACCCTTATCGTTGAATGTGATGTTGGACAAGACCATGCCCTCTCTGTAGTTGAAGCCAACGTGCACGCTCCAATTCTGCCACTTCAGGGTGCGACCGTCAAGGGTGAAAGACACGCCCTCCGGTTGAGTGATGTTGATCGGCTTCAGGTCTTTCCGGAAACCCCCCTGCTTTTCGATCGCATCTGCGTGGTAGTTGATCGGAGAGGCGGTGTTCAGCTGGCGTCGGACCTTGGGCACATCGATATGGACGATCTCCTGGGTGTCGGCGTTGAAGATGGGGCAGAAGTCGAGGGGGTAGGTGTACTGGCTGTCGTCCACATGCGGTCGGTAGTACATGAGTGCTTGCTGCAGCCGGACGCCGGAGCCGAAGCGCTCATCGTAGCCGATAGTCCACGGGTCGCAGTAGACCTTGTGCATGTCGCTGGGCGGGATGCCAATGAGGCCGCACTGCTCGATGACCTTGGCATCCTTCCGCACCACCGACTCCACGATCTGCAAGTCCTCCATGGTGATCAGAGGCTGCACACCCTCCGTCAACTCCCACCTCACGATCGTGCCGTCGTCGAGATCCACCAGCCCGTCGTACACCTTGCTGCCGCGTCCAATGGCTACCACGTCTGCTACTCGGTGTGGTCGGGGGACGGTCGCAGGCGAGGCGAGCCATCTCGTCATCTCGGCCTTCCGCGGCTCCCATAATGTGACGGCGTTGAAGAAGAGGTCGCTGTACTCGCGCCGGATGATCGCTACGGCGGCGGCGATCTCCTCGGTGGTGAGGGGGTCGAAGGGGTGGTGTTGCGCGACCTGGCCGGTCAGGTGGGAAGCCATCTGCTGGAGACGTTCGAGAACCATGGTGGTGGTATTGGATGAGAGAGGGGGGTGTCTGTTGCGGCAGGGCGGAGAGGAGGATGAGATGGAGATACTTCTATGAGAGAGATGTGGGAGGGATACCTACACGCCTTTGAGCTCGAATTGGTCTTCTTCATTCGGTACACACACCACTGCTCCCCGCCTGCCCGCCCGTCGCGTCTGATGGTCGTTTTGGAAGCTGTCACGGTGGATAAGCTTGCGATAAGGCAAGGGTACCTTAGAGCTGGCCCGGGTTTGTTGCCCCAATTTGGTGTGCAGCTCTCGACCTCGTTGCTGTTCTCGACCTCACAATGCATGCCCCTCGAACAGCGTACATGTCCCTGGGACTCCGTACTGGTCAAGGTCCCTCTGGTCGAAGCTTGCCAGACTGCTGGACGAAGTTCGAATGTTCAAGCCGCGACGTCGTCATCCGGTCGCTTGTACATGCTGTACATGCCTCTTGAGGACGGCTTGGCGAACACCTTCCATACATGTAATGACCAGCGTGCGCAAGGCAGCCATGAGTATCGACTTGAGAACATGCGCGCCTACACCACTGTATGCATCCATTTCCCTCCCGAGCCTTCAAACGAACGAGACGAGATCCAAAGGCGTCGATGGTTGTTCAGATGGCATCTCAAGTTGAACGTGTGTATGAGGATACGGAGATGGAGGAGCAAAGGCTGCATACTATGTGTGGTCTCCCTCGACTAGGCAGTACCGCCTTCGCGAACGGAGAGCATTCCGCGAGCACGACATGACTCGCCCCCATAGCAGGGTGAGGTCCCGCTAATTCCTACCAACACCCGCTTCGCATCTCCTCCACATTCACTATGACTGAGAAAGCCCCCAGCCCTTCCAGTCCTTAACCTGCTCTTACGGGCATTGCAGCGAATGTCACTTCCAGCTACGCCGTCCGAACATGCCGTCTAAGCTGTCGCGTGGCTCAAATCCAATATTTCGAATACATTAATCGAGAGCCACGAGAAATCCATGATGAGGGTGAGTACCATCTCGCCCAAGGCCTTCAGAACTACACCGCCAGAGCCCAAGGACCCGTCTTTTCCAGACCCAACCTGGGCCACTAGCGGCTCTCTTTCCTCCCTCTCAGCGGCAACTTCTTCTGCAGTATACTCTTTCTTCTCCACACCCTCCCAAGTTGTCGTGGCACGACCGTCCAATCGATGCCTGTGGAGTCATGGACCTTAAGGCGCTGGAGCGTTTGACCAGACATGCCACTTTCCCTCGAAGGCGTCGCTGATGGCAAAAGCGGACGAGCTGATACTCGCGCTGAGGCGGTTGTTCGTTTCGGAGAGTGTACTGTGAAGCGTTGCGTTATGTGTTTCCGGTCAATATACGTGGTGATGTACACGTGGCTACCATGTGAGCACTGCATGGGGGCGTTGAAGGCGTGCGATTGCGTGCTCATCTGCAGCATGTGTGAGGAATCGCGGATTCCTCGTGCACTTGACCTGCTCGACATGCAATCATGTCCCTACCATGCCACCTAAAGACACGCATTCGAACGAAGCCGGTACGACCTCTCTTCCTCGATGGATTATCCCCATGGCTGGCACTACATTGACACGACCGTCGTGCTCCGGGCGTGTCTCCTCGTGGGCGTTCCAATTCTGCTATGGGACTCGCAAAGCGGGAAGACCACCAATGCTTCGCGTACCGGGCCAATGTCAGTAAGGTGGAGCTCGATCAACAATCGATCTGGAAGGAGGAAGCAAGTCGCTGCTTGAAGATGAACTTCACTTCGGCTTGCCGGCACGATTTTCCCCATAGTGGGACCTCGGAGGATGACGCACCTATCCGTTCAGGCCGACGCCATACCTTCCTATTCCAGACTACTTGCGTCGTCTCTCGAACACCCGACGCTCGAAACTTTGTATACCGCCTCAGCATCATCGTTCAACCTGTTGTCCTACCCACGCCTCGACCATCCTACCCAGTCTCGACCTCCTCTCGCTCTCCTACCCTCCAACACTCCTCACACCTCTGCCATCAATGGTCGACCCCAGCTCACCGCAAACCGTGTTCCAGCCGTACGAGATCCCGACGTATCTGAGCGCAACACAACACTTCAAGCAGCCACTATGCGGTAACAGCGAAGGTTGGGGCCCGCTGAGCCCTCATCGATGGGACTTCACACCCTGCTTCCAGGATGTATGGATCGCGGCGGTGTCGGTATGGGGCATACTCGGCGGGGCGGCGGCGATATGGTATCTCCACAAGCGGTGCACGCCAGAGGCGGTGGCAAAGAACTGGCATTTTTACGCCAAGCTCGCGGTCATCGGGGTACTGATGGCGACGACGGTGGTTCAGGCCGGGCTGCAGATTGAACGCTTCCCCGGGTGGATATGGGCTGGCGATTTCCGATTCTGGACAACCATGCTGAACGTACTCAGCTTGGGCGCCATCTTCTACGTCCAGTACATTGAGCACTGGCGATCGCGCACGCCCAGCGCCGTGGCCCTGCTGTACTGGCTGTTCCTACTCATCGTTTACGGCATCAAGCTACGCTCGTTGGTGTCGCAGAGGCTTCATCAGCATCACGTGGCGTACTTCGCAGTCTTCACGGCGAACGTCGGGCTGGCGCTTCTTGAACTTGTATTGGAGTGGCTGGTCCCGAAGAAGCTATCAGCGTATGATGCGCTTGGCGACGAGGACGAATGTCCGGTTGAGTACGCGAACATCTTCTCCCGTCTGACCTTCGGGTGGATGACGCCCATGATGCGGTATGGCTACAAGGAGTTTCTCACCCAGGACGATCTTTGGAATTTGCGGAAGGGGGACTCTACGCATAGTACGTCGGGAGTCTTCGAGGAGAATTGGAACGAAGAGCTCGAGAAGAAGAAACCCAGCTTGTGGATTGCGATGTTCCGCTCATTTGGAGGCCCGTACTTTCGTGGTGCGGTGATCAAGACCTTGGCCGACTGTCTGGCATTCGTCCAACCCCAGCTCCTGCGCTTCCTCATCTCGTTCGTGGACTCCTACCGAGCGGGCAACACTCCGCAGCCACCAATCAAAGGCGCAGCGATCGCATTGGCTATGTTCGCCGTTTCCGTAGGGCAGACGGCGTGCTTGCACCAGTACTTTCAGCGTTCTTTCGAGACGGGGATGCGGGTCAAGAGTGCTTTGACATCGACTATCTACCAGAAGAGCCTGCGACTCAGCAACGAAGGGCGAGCTGCGCGGAGTACCGGCGATATCGTCAATTACATGGCGGTCGACACGCAGCGATTGCAAGATTTGGCACAGTACGGCCAGCAGCTTTGGAGCGCACCGTTCCAAATCACGCTTTGCCTGCTTTCCTTGTACCAGCTCCTCGGTATCAGCATGCTTGCTGGTCTCGCAGCTATGCTGGCTATGATACCCATCAACGGCGTCATTGCGCGGATCTCGAAGACTCTACAGAAGAGGCAGATGAAGAACAAGGATGCCCGGACGCGGTTGATGACGGAGATTCTCAACAACATGAAGTCCATCAAGCTCTACGCTTGGACAACTGCCTTCATGAACAAGCTGAACGTCATCCGGAACGATCAAGAATTGCACACACTGCGCAAGATTGGCGCAGTCACCGCGGTGGCCAACTTCACATGGTCGACCACGCCCTTTCTCGTGTCGTGCTCGACATTTGCGGTTTTTGTCGCAACGCAGAACCGGCCGCTCAGCACCGAGATTGTGTTCCCGGCGCTCACGTTGTTCAATTTGCTCACCTTTCCGCTTGCCGTGCTTCCTATGGTGATCACGGCAATCATCGAGGCTAGCGTTGCGGTGACCAGATTGACCGACTACTTCACTTCGCCTGAGTTGCAACCGGACGCTGTGCTTCGCAGTGATGCTGTCGGAGCGGGTGAGGAATCGGTGCGCATTCGGGATGCAACATTTACCTGGAACAAAGACGAGGGACGCAACGTACTTCACGACATCCACCTCAGCGCTCACAAAGGCGAGCTTCAGTGCGTTGTTGGCCGTGTTGGGGCTGGGAAGTCCAGCTTGCTTGGGACGATGCTCGGTGATCTGTACAAGACCAAGGGCGAGGTTGTTCTACGTGGGACGTCCGCGTACGTCGCGCAGAGCGCTTGGATCATGAATGCCAGTGTGCGCGAGAATATCGTGTTCGGATACCGCTGGGATCCAGCTTTCTACGACCGAACGATCAAGGCTTGTGCTTTGATTGAGGATTTCGCGAGTCTGCCTGATGGTGACCAGACGGAAGTCGGCGAGCGCGGGATCAGCTTGTCCGGAGGTCAGAAGGCGAGAGTCACGCTTGCGCGGGCTGTCTACGCCAGGGCGGATATCTACATGTTGGACGATGTGCTGAGTGCGGTTGATCAGCACGTTGGCCGGCATTTGATCGATAACGTGCTGGGTCCGAAGGGTCTGCTCTCTGGCAAGACACGTATCCTCGCGACCAATTCCATTCCCGTGCTGATGGAGGCGAACTACATTGTCCTACTGCGCGACGGCCGGATTATCGAGCGCGGCACGTACGAGCAGCTCATAGCCATGAAAGGCGAGATCGCGCAGCTCATACGGACATCCAGCAGCGAAGACAACAGCCAGGATGAAAGCGAAGCCAGCAGCGACAGCGCGTTGTCCGAAGCGGAAACCCAGTACAGTCCCGAAGACCTCTTGGAGAGGGAAGAAGCGCAGGAGGGATTGACGCAGCTGGCGCCCATCAAACCCAGCGGCGGTGGTCCGGTGCGAAGGGCGAACAGCAGCAATACCTTGCGGAGAGCCAGTACGGCGTCCTTCAGAGGTCCGAGAGGGAAGATGACGGACGAGGAAGAGAACAAGGGCAACTTGAAGTCGAAGCAGACGAAGGAGTACTCCGAGAAAGGCAACGTGAAACGCGACGTCTACGCCGAATACGCCAAAGAGAGTAATCTCGGAGCCGTGGCTGTTTACCTTGTGATGCTGGTCGGCGCTCAAACGGCATCAATCGGTAAGTCGTCTCGTGGATATTTGTTGCGTCCCTGAGGTGGGCATCTGCAGGAGTGATAGACACGCATGACCGGACATGCTCGGTGCTCAACAAGCTACCCCAGCATGTCAACCACGAGGGAAACTGGTACGCTAACGCACGAGTGCAACAGGGGGCAACATCTGGCTCAAGAATTGGTCGGAGGTGAACGACGAGTCCGGCGGGAACCCTCACGTCGGCAAATACTTGGGGGTCTACTTTGCATTTGGAATTGGATCTGCCGCCCTGGTCGTCGTCCAGACGCTGATCTTGTGGATCTTCTGTTCGATCGAGGTACGTCGTCCAACCACCCCCGCATGCATGCACTGTCTTATTTGACCGTCTCGTCTATGTGCATGATACTCCGGGCCGGGGGCTTGCATGACCTGCATAGGCAATCTGTGGACCCTGGCGACTGACACTGATCGCTTTTGCAGGCTAGCCGGAAGTTGCATGAGCGCATGGGTGAGTAGTGTTCGAATGCACTGAATTGCTGGGTCGAGACTGACAGTGACAGCGTACGCCATCTTCCGCTCGCCAATGAGCTTCTTCGAGACGACACCTACAGGACGCATCCTTAATCGATTTTCAAGGTACGTCACTCCAGCGTGCATGTTCTGGGCAGGTCGGTGGGGCGTTTCCTCTCGTGAGCTTCACGTTGTGGCGTCTTTAGCATGCAGACGACCAACCTGGTTGTTCGATCCCCACGAGCCGGGTGCCCACCTGTCACTTTGCGCAATCGCGGACGCTAACTTCGTTGCAGTGACATCTATAGGATCGACGAGGTGCTCGCGTAAGTGCATCGCTTGTGTGCCGGAACCTTGTCGATCCCACGATTACTGACAGCTGACACAGGCGAACCTTCAACATGCTGTTCACGAACGCCGCTCGCGGTACGTAATCGCGCGGGATGATCAGCGTTCTGTGAGCTTGCGGCTGACGGACGAACAGCCGCTTTCACGCTTGTGGTCATTTCCATGTCCACGCCGGTCTTCATTGCCCTGATCGTGCCATTGGGCGGGCTGTACCTGTGGATCCAGAAGTACTATCTGCGAACGTCTCGGGAACTGAAACGTCTAGACAGCATCAGCCGGAGTCCGATCTATGCCCATTTCCAGGAATCCCTGAGCGGAATCAGCACGATTCGGGCGTACCGGCAAACGAAGCGTTTCGCGATGGAAAATGAATGGCGCATTGATGCTAACCTCCGCGCCTACTTCCCATCCATTAGCGCCAACCGCTGGCTTGCAGTTCGGTTGGAGTTCATCGGCTCGGTTGTCATCCTCGCAGCGGCTGGCTTCGCTATCATCTCGGTTACGACTGGCAGCGGGCTCTCGGCCGGGCTGGTCGGACTGTCGATGAGCTATGCGCTCCAGATCACGCAGTCGCTGAACTGGATCGTGAGGCAGACGGTTGAGGTTGAGACGAATATTGTGTCGGTGGAGAGAGTGCTGGAGTATGCTCGCTTGCCAGCCGAGGCGCCGGAGATCATCTCGAAGAACCGGCCACCTGTCAGTTGGCCGTCGAAGGGCGCAGTGTCGTTCAACGGGTACAGCACGCGGTACCGGCCTGGCTTGGATCTAGTTCTCCGGAATGTTAATCTGAATATCAAGTCGCATGAGAAGGTCGGCGTCGTTGGTCGTACCGGTGCCGGCAAGAGCTCACTTACGCTGGCGTTGTTCCGTATCATTGAGCCTGCGGAAGGTGACGTGACGATCGATGACCTGAGTACGAGCTCGATGGGCTTGCTGGATCTGCGGCGGCGACTGGCCATTATCCCGCAGGATGCAGCGTTGTTCGAGGGTACGATGAGGGACAATTTGGACCCCGGCCACGTCCATGACGATACTGAGCTTTGGAGTGTGCTGGAACATGCACGTCTACGTGAGCACGTTGCGTCGATGCCGGGGCAGTTGGAGGCTACCATCCATGAGGGCGGCTCCAATCTCAGCTCCGGGCAGAGACAGCTGGTCTCGCTTGCCCGCGCGCTGCTCACGCCCAGTAATATCCTCGTGCTTGATGAGGCGACCGCTGCCGTTGACATCGAGACGGATGCTCTGTTGCAGACTACATTGCGCAGCAACATGTTCAAGGATCGTACTATCATTACGAGTACGTGACATTCTTTCCTCCTTTGACAAAACGATGCTAATACTCAATCAGTTGCCCACCGCATCAACACCATCCTCGACAGCGATCGAATCGTCGTTCTCGATCACGGCGAAGTCAAGGAATTCGACACCCCGGCTGAGTTGGTCAAGCGGAGAGGCCTGTTCTACGAGCTTGTGCGTGAATCGGGCCTCCTCGGCCAGGTCGAGAGCGCCGACGCTTGATTATCTTGACGCTGCTATTACCTACTTGTACAAAGAAAAGCTTTCACATGCCATGAGCTTTGCTGTAACTCGGGGGTGACGGCCGTCCCGTCGTCGGTGCCCTTCGCCGAAAACGTGGGTCAGTAGTATGTCCGAGCTGCCTGCATACATACCAGCATGAGATGTCGCTATACGACGTACGATGCACGGCGGAGCACCCGTTTCTGTTGCCAACGCTTGACGAGGATCCCCATGCCTCATCACCATCGGCTTGGCTGTTCAGCGGCGCTGCGGTGGAGTCTGATAGCCGCCGTCCACACCATCTCTGCGCTTGCCTCGGGGAGGTTCAGTTCCGTCGGCGCGCCACGAAAAGCCTGCCACGGCCCGAACGTGGGCGTTTGGGTGGCGTTTACCGCTAGCAGAACCGAGTTGCACCAATAATCATGCACACGTGAGGGAGAGCTCGCTCGCTCGCTGCGTCATGGCAGGTGTGCGGCGTACGCGAGGAACGAGACGCCATGCTCGTCAAGTATATTGAAGGAGAAACCAGCCTCTGCTGCATATCCGGCCGTTCTACTCTCGCGGATGATAGAGTGAGCGAGGACGACGGATCTGACGGGTGAAGTCTGGTTGCAAGGTCCTACCCTCCGCATATGCGCATGCACTGAGTGCGCAACATATTCCAATTACCTTATCCAGTTCTCGGTAAGGGCTGGGGTGCTTATGAGCTCTTCGGCGGTGTACTGGACGCCATACTGTTGACGTTATACTACCCTCCCTCAGATCTTCTTCTAACCGGCCCACCGCACTGCAGTATCGGGATGCCGAAAGCGAGCGTCCCGTCTTGGCATGTTATCCTCCTGCCGAATACGTTTGCTCAGTTACACAAATCATTCGGGGAATTCTAGAAGCTGTCAACCGCTCCATGCGTGCTCCTGCATGTCGACAATTGCGGTCAGCGTGTCACACCAGGGGCAACTGCGGGCACCAAGCAATCTCAACGGCCCATCGACATCCACCCATCCCCCCCCATGGCGCCGTACGACCACAGACCTGGTCGGATGATCTGCAGCTGCAATGCAGGCTGCACTCCCCACGGCGCCCTGAGCGGAGGAAACGCCTCTGCTCTAGCTCCCTCGAGCTCCTCGCTGGGTCATGGCTGCTCACCATGCTCGTCTATATGCATCTCGTCTGGCACATAGCTGCAAGCCGGGCCTTTGGCTGCCAACGACTGGCTGCCACCCTAGAGAGTGTGCGGCTGCTCCTTTTGGGAACCACGGGTCTGGGTGTATCGGTTACCCGGTGTTGCTGGGCCGCTCTGTGCTCTGCATGCAAGATGCGCAATGGCCCGCCTCCCATGGCGGTCCCTCCAACCTGGTTGCTCGCCGTTTTCATGCAGATTCGATCGGGCAGGCGGGTTCGTCTTTGCTGCCTGTAAGCGATGTTGAGCAGTATCATCAGTAATGAGAGGTTCGTGTCTGCTCAGGGCAGGGGTCCTCCGTTCTGATATACCTACAGCGTCTGCCTTTCGGAGGATTCAGTAAAACCTTCCACAGTCAGCGGACCTCTCGACTGTGTCCGTACAACAAGTCACGAGGCCCGAGAGCTTGTGGTGCGACACAACAGCTCGTGCAAGCGCTCTGGTGGCTTTCCACACTGCAACACTCTGTGTTGGCTCAGCTCCGCTCTCGAGTCTTATCCTGGACGCCCAACCGCCTCTCCGTCGACTCCATCGTGCACCATCGCTCTATTGAACTCTTCGTCCGGGTTTGCAGTCGACTATATCATACCTATACTCGGACTCGACACGGGCGGCTTGCTTCAGAGTTACTGATCGTGCTCATTCAGCCGGTCAAGTCGAGCGAGGTACGTGGTACTTGCTCTTTGAGCCTGACATTGGCATACCACTGACTTTTTTCCAGAACAGCTGTAATAACAGCCCCCCAACAACAGGCGAGAGCGTCATGGTGCAGATTGACGAACAGTATGTCGGCGGCAAACCATGGACGAGTCAAAGTGTGCGTTCATCACTTCACGTCGTGTTCACCGTTTCGAAATCGTACTGACAATCACCGAACAGGTAAGAGAGACGACCAGGCTGCTACGTGGGCGAAGTAGTCAGCCTGTACATAGTTATGCCGTCTTTGCACTGGGACCCCGCGATGAGGTTCTGCACGGCAGACGGCTGCCTCGAGCTGTAGAGCGTGGGTCATACCGTCAATCGCCGACATGAAACAGCGCTGACAACATACTAGAAGCTGCCGATGCTGGTCAGGCCGTGATGCACGATGAACTTCAAATGTACGATGTGGATTCAGACGCTGCCGGAGACGATGACAACGAGACTATGACGCTGGCTGGTTCCTCGACATCGGAGCTTCGACAATCGATGGAACATACTTCGCGGCGCATGCGATGCGAGCCACGAACGTCTCTGTTGTCGACATCATTGGCCATCCAAGGCGCAGCCAGACGCAAGGACGACGACGAAGACAATATACCCATCCCGGAACTCCCACGCATGCACGCCTTCTGTGTAAGTGACTCTGACAAGGTCGAAGCGTTCCTCTTCGCTCGCATCGAGGCTCTGCAACAGGCGTCGGACAAGAAAATATCCAAAGCTTGGATCAAGGCCATTTGTCCGCAGAAGCAAGCTCGATTTCCGTACTCAAGAGGGAAGAAGAAGCACGCCGATGATGACACCGTCGCCATCAAGGACGTCGGCAGTGCCGAAGACGATCTCGCCTGTGAGACTGATGACGACGAGGAAGACAGAACCGGGGTTCCAGAATGGTGGCCACATACCAAGAAGGTATGCCAGTGGAGGGAGCCAGACCACGTGAGGAAGCATGGTGAGTTCTTGTGTGGAGTCTTTCCAGCGTCCAGACCTAACAAAGCAAAGAGCGAAACGCGCTCATGCTGTACCTGTTGCGGTTGCGACCCACTCCCGATGAGCTGAAACGCATGAATGGCGAGGGGTTTGAACCACACAACACACACGTGACGCGAAGCTGGACGGCATTCTTGCGAGGAGCAGCTACGCCCGACTCTCTCGACGAAGTCCCACCGAAAGGAGACCTGGTCAGAGTAGAGAAACGTCGCCGGCTTTTGAAGGAGATTTACGAAGTCGCTGAGTGGGAGGAGGAGTACCTGAACTCGGGACAAGGTACGTGGCAGTCCGCACGTCCTTGACGAACGATACTGACGCTTGCGCAATAGACATGGGTTGTTCCTATGAGGAAATCAAACGGCCGACTCCTGTCATCCTCAAGCGACGCCGCCGTACCCCTTCCGTCTCGTCGAGTCAAGACGCCGATGGGGAAGACATCAAGCCTCAGCCCTCGATCTCATGCCGTGACGAGAAACCAGTGAAAAGATTGCGTCGGAATGACGAGGCCATATCGGATGCGTCCAGCAAGCTGGCTCAGCAGATGTCAACATTCGGCATCGGTCAAGAAGCTCGGCTGGAAAAGGCGCCAGTGTCAGCAGCCGACACCAGCATGTACCGTAAGCCAGCGCCGCCTCATCCAATCCCTGCGCCTGAAAGCAAACCGGTCATCTCCGCATCTGCCGCTTTCGCACCGACAGTAATGGCCGGGCTCGCTCACCACCACGGTCTGCCACAGCGAACCGACCGTGGCGCCGCGATGCAGCGGGCAAATAGTATTGCTCATCCCCCGCCGCAACTCCGTCAGCACCACTGGCTTCCTGCCGACACGTCACCCGTCACCTCGTTCAGCTCTTCTTCAACAACGGAACCTTCTCCGTCTGATTCGTACCAGGAACACCCAAGCGCCCAGTTATCCTACCATGGCCAGCATGACCACAACTTCCCAGGACATCAGGCGCCTCAAGTGCCGCAGCAACAGTTCATGCAAGCCAACCTGCTCTATCACGTGCCCGAACCGCAGTTTCACACCGCACCGAGCACGCCAATGTTCTCGCGCATGGAGCTGGACCACCCATTATACACGGCACCGCAGCAGGAGCAACAACAAGTCTTTGGCCAAGTCACGGATCCTGCATTGCACGGCTTCCCGTTCGCTCAGCACGATGCTGGGGCGCAAGTCTTCTACGGTCCACCCATGCATCAGCAGGCTATGCACGGCGGACAACCAATGTTCCAGCTTTCAGATGCAACAAACGAAGCAGTCTATGCAGCCCATATGGAACAGCGGACTATACGCGGCGATATCCCGATGCAGCAATTTCCGCACGACATGGCCATTGATCCTGGGCAAGCCATGCGCAGCGGACCTTCGACGCAGCATTTGCCCCATGGTATGGCAGCAATGCACCCTCGGGAGCATCATACAGACATGGGCGGGCTGCCAATCGCGTACCATCAACAAGGCACCGCGATGCAGTTCATGGGACCCACTTACCCTCCTCGAGTATGACGGAAGAGATGCGAGCACCACGTCCTCCGCGGATCTACCTGTCCCGCGACCACTCCACGACACCTCTCCCAATCACCCTCCTTATTCCCACGAGTCCGGCAAACATCCTACAGCGTTCAAGCGCCTCAATTTCGGTCGTTCCAGTACCGGCGTTCCGCAAGAAAGGGCGGCGGCATCGTTGCTTTGGAGGGGAAATCTGTACCATACTCGCGAGCGTACAGGTGCTCATATTTCTGCTACGTCTGATCACGAGAGCATGTTAACGGGTCTACGAGCATGAGTGTATGAGTCTAATGATTGACAAAGGTCTGCTGGTTTCGGGCGCAGCGACAGACGGGTTCGATTCTCTAGCATGGCTTAGCCACATTGAGCGATACAATACGATCATCTCTATGGACTGGGTTTTCGCCTCGGGCTTGTCGGTACTCTGTATGCTACGAACGCTTCGGTAATCAATTAGCACTGCACCACTTTTGGCAGTGACTTCCTCAGGCTAATGAGGGTTCCCGAGTCTTTTCGCTGCCATGAACATCCTACCCAATCCGTGCCAGCAGTGGAATGGACGGCTACGATGCCAGATCCTCCACCACCTTCTCCGTAATAGCCAACATCTTCTCCTCCTCCAACCGTCTCCCAATCAACTGAAGACTCACCGGCATACCATGCACAGCCGCCGGCTCATAGTCCCGCTTCGTAACCTCGTCAACCTCACCATACGCTCGGAAGTCCGACCCATACACGTCCTTCTCCCTGTCGGCCAAAACCCCCGAGGGAAAGCTAGTCGCGGACGAACCCAGAATGTTGTACACCCCCGTATAGGTCACCGTCTTGAAATCGCCATTCTTGGGCGCCGCGTAAGGCGTAGTCGGACTCAGAATGGCATCCAACCCCTCGCACGCCGCCCAGCGGTCCAAATACCGTTTCGCGAGCGCCGTCCGCTGCTTCTGCAGCTGCCACAGCTCGTACACCCCCAGATCCTTCGCTTCGCCATAAGCCTTCATTTCGGGCCTCAGCGGCTCGCCCGAGGCCTCGAGGATCTTCTTGATGGATTGCCCGCCGTCGGCCACGAAGAACTTGGCCATTAGGTCCATGGCTTCGGCGTGGCCGTCGGCCGACCAATCGACGACCTCGTGGCCTTTGGCTCTGAGTTTCTCGGTGACTGCCTTGAGCGCTCGGGCTACGGGCGGGGTGGGGTGGATCGTACCGTTGTCCCAGAGAACGGCGAATTTCAGCTTTGGCTTGAGCTCCACGGAGCGGTACGGAAGGGGGATGCACTTCGGATCCTTGAGCCAGGGTTCGGAGTTGCTCACGTTCTCCGCGAAGAGGCGGAGGTCGGCTACGCTCCTCGCCATGGGGCCGTGAACGGATGCGATGGCTTCCTGCCCGGCCATACCGGTGGAAGCGTCAAAGTGCGGCCACCGGCCGAAAGAGGGTCGGATGGTGAAGATACCGGTACAGGCGGCGGGTATACGAAGGCTGCCGCCGATGTCTGTACCGACTCCCAGCGGGGAACCCTTCATGGCAATGAGAGCAGACTCGCCGCCGGAGGAGCCGCCGGAAGTCAAGTTGCGGTTGAGAGGGTTGACGGTCCGACCGTAGCAGTTGTTGACGCTCTCCGCGATCATCATCGCCGTGGGCACGTTGGTTTTCACGTACGGCACGGCCCCGAGGTCACGCAAAATGCCGACGATCGTGCTCTCCTTCTTCACGGGCTCCAGAGCCCAGGCGCAGAAACCGACTGCAGACGGGTAGCCGGGGATGTTGAAGTTGTCCTTCAAGCTCACTGGAAGGCCGTGGAGCGGTCCGATTGTCTTGCCTGTTTTAAAGAAGTGATCGTCCAGCTTCTTTGCTTGCTTCAGAGCGTCGTCGAACATCACTACGGTGAGGCAGTTGGTCTGAGAACATCAGGAAACATCAGCGCACTTCGCCAAGAGGTAGAATGATGGGCATCGTACGACTTGATGCGCAATGGCAGCCCGTTTGCAGAACGCCCTCGTCACCTCGACTGCGGTCCACTCGCCTGCAGCCACCGCACCCACGATCTCGGTGGCATAACTCTCGGTGATTTTCAACTCGGTATCATTCATCAGTCCGCACTTGGCGGGAAAGCCGGTGACGTCCAACTGATCATCCGGCGGCAGCTTGTCGTGCGGTATGCGGAATTCCGACGGTATCGAGTTCCGAAGCTTCGTCTGCGCTTTGGCGGCGATGTCGGTCCAGTCCAGCTCCAACTTCGGTGGCTCAGATGCAGCCATTGTGTCGCCCTTGGAATGGTGCAGATGGTGGTGAAGGAGCCCCAGTATGCTGCTGTACTGAAAAGGAGTTTGCCGCTTTTGAGTGCCTGCCTTTTTCTTTTTCTTCGGCGAGTTTGACAGTCTGTCCGTGACGCTTGCGAGGTTGCTAAGACAGTGGCAAACAATTGAGCTGGGGGAGGTAATGGAAAACGAAAGTCTACCTTAGTCTTGGCCGTACCCTCAACGGCCGCTATTGCCGGCAAGGAGCAAGCAATCGAGCTCCATTGCCTATCTTTGCGCCGCAATTGCCTTACCTGGTTGACCTCTCCCTATCTGGACCTCACCACTCTCATTGACATTGTAGGAAGTCACGCTCTCGGTTCTCCTGTATTGCTGCGTCGGGGCCTAATTTGCTGTTCCAGAGAAGGAGTCGGAGCAAACATGGATGAAGTGATGGCTACGTCATTCATATATACACATGTGGCACTCACTTCATGTTTCTTTTCACATGCACAGACACTTTTCACTTCACATTCACTAGGTTAGCCGCTGTTGCCTTCTTCGGCATCGCCACCTGATCCTCTCGTCAGCAGACTGCAGATTTTGTCTTCCTTTGAGTTTTGAACTTCATCGGCTAGCACCTCGTACATACCACTCTCACTAAAGAAAGAATACTACAACACACACTCCTCCTCACAATGGCGGCGTCAGAGAAGAAGTACGCGTACACGACGCTCATCACCCGAGTCTCATACCTCGCCGGCGTCATCATCCTAGCCCACACGCTCAAGAAGCAAGGCTCCAAGTACCCCCTCCTCGTCTTCTACACCCCTAGCTTGCAAGATGCCGGCGTTAAAGCCCTGGAGCTGGAGGCCCGCAAGCTCAACCTCATCCTTAAACCCTGCGAGATGCTGGAGCCCCGCCCGGACATCAAGATCACCCTCATCGCCGAGCGCTTCACGGATACCTGGACCAAGCTGCGGGTCTTCTCCGTCTTCGACTACGACGCCGTCTGCTACCTCGACGCCGACATGGCCATCTTCAAGAACATGGACTCGGTCTTCTCCCGCGCCGCCGACCTGCCCTCAGACTGGATCGCCGCGAACCACGCCTGCGTCTGCAACACCGACAAAGACGACTGGGCCCCCTCGGAATGGAACATCGACAACTGCGCCTACACGCCCCTCTCGCACCCGGACGCCCTTAGCCACCCGACGCAAGTCAACCCGGACAGCCGACCTACCTACCATCTCCTGAACAGCGGCATGTTCCTCTACCACCCTTCCAAGCAGCTCTGGGACGCCATGCTCCACTTCTTCGACACCACGGACAAGCTCTCCACCTACAACTTCCCGGACCAAGACTTCCTAGCCGACTTCTTCCGCCACCGCTGGGTTTCGCTGGGCTGGCAGTACAATGCCCTCAAAACCATGCGCTACATCCACCCCAAGATGTGGCGGGACGACGAAGTAGTCTGCTTGCATTACATCGTCGACAAGCCGTGGGTGGCGAGGGTCAGCGCGGACGGGATAGCCGGGTTCAAGGGCAAGGACGGCGTGACGCACGGTTGGTGGTGGAACAACTATGCGGACTGGGTAGCGCAGCGGGAGTCCGAAGGCGCGGTGGAGATTCTGAAGTTGATGGAGCAGCATTCGGCGAAGGTGGATGGGAGTGAGGAGGATGATGCGGATATGAGGGCGATTGGGAGTAGAGTGCAGGCTTTCCCGTCTAACAAGGCGGGGAAGGAGAATGCTGCGCCTGCTGCTGCGAACGCTGAGGAGGCCAAGGATGGTGGTGATGAGGAGGAGGCGTCCTCGCCTTTTCGGAAGAAGGTTCTTGGGGAGCGCGGGCATGGGCCGGTCGTGCACTCGCAACGCGGCGGCGAGACGCCTCCATAGCCAGCGAGCACGGGATGGAGCATGATTGATGGCTGCATAGCTTCGAGAGCGACGACAAGCAGTTATGGTTCTAGTAAGCAGAAGCAGAAGCATGAGGCATGGACATGCAGGTGATGATTCTTTGAACTTGATTACGAGACATGCCCTCTACGGGCTGTCCTAACGCGAGATGGGTATCTATGATAAGCAAACGACACCCCCGGACCTTCTTCCGTTGCTGAAGAGCAGACGTGGTCAGCTAGCTATGTACACAAAGTACACATCCTTAAAGAAAGCCCCAAGACCGCGACCTACCCTCGTCTCAGTCGTTCTCACTCGCTACTCCGTGTACCCCGTATGGATGCTACTGCCCTGGCGGCAGCGGGCGGAAGACGCCCTTCGAAGCCGGCGTAGACCACGGCCGTTGCACCGGCGCCGAAGCTGGCGGTGGCGCCAGCGGTCTGACCGTAGACGGACCCGCACGTGCGGCTTGCGTCGAACCCACTATACCGTTCGGCCGGCTCGCGCCCTGCGTCGCAGCAGGCGGTCCCATGGTCCTACCATTAGGCAAGCCGCCCATTGCAGCGGCCACGGCAGCAGCGGCCATCGCACTCAGTGGCGGCAAAGCGGCGGTTGCCATCCTTCCTCTCTGCTTGGTCCTGCCGAGCTGGATCTCCTCGTGAACCTGCTTCTGCTCCTCCTCGTCCAGCGGCTCGTCTTGCGCATCCTCCTCCAGCGTCTCGGTGGTTTGGATGCTTCTGATGAGGGTGTCCCTCCCTTGGCCATGCTGCTGGAGGATGATGTCGAGAACGTTCGGGTCCTTGCCGATCCACTTCGCGACATTGTCCTGATGCACCGGTTTCGGATCGTAGAGGTACTCGCGCGTGTTGCGTTGAGCGTTGCGGCGCGGGTTCTTCTTGTCAACGACTCGCTGGGTCAACGAGGTCTTGAACAGCTGCTTGTTGTAGATGTTTGTCTCGAACGTGCCGCCGGCGACGAAGCGGTACACGAACACCGGCTTGGTCTGACCGAGGCGGTAAGCGCGCCCGATAGCCTGCTCCTCCCACGTCGGGTTGAAGCTGAAGTCAAGTATGACGACGCGGTTTGCCCCCTGGATGTTGAGACCTACGCCGCCGGCACGCGTGGAAACAATCAGCACATCGAAGTGGTTGTTGTGGAAGTCCTCAATGATCTGCATGCGCTTTGTCGGTTGAATCTGTCCATCGATACGCCCGAATGGAATGCTCTGACTCTCAAGCAGCTCGCTTACGTAGTCGATCGTTGGTATGCTGCCCGAGAAGACAAGCACCTTATCGTGACAGCGGTGAGCTAGGTCCATGATGCTGAGGAAGATGGGCATCTTTGCAGACAGCTGAGGGTTCGAATCCTGCGCATATCCCTCAATGATCGAATCGACCATTTCCTGGGTGAAGCCGAGCGAGAACAGATCCTCCTCACCTGGGTCTCTCGTAACAGCTTGCGCGTCGATGAATTGTTCGGTGGTCGTGTCGACAAGCGCGTTGCTGGCAGCGGCACTAGCCGCATTCGAGCCGTCGTCCGACTCGGCTGGCGTCCCTTCTCGCGTGGCGGTAGCGCTTTTCTTTGCTTTCTTGGAGCGGGCCGGCGTGAGAAGCTTGCTCCTGAAAGGCGCTGGGTGGTTCGTCAGTAGCATCAGCACTCCAAGCCAGCTGAAAATCGTGACCTGGCTCGCTTCTCTGTTACGCCCACCACCCAGCAAAGCGCCGATGTAACGCTTGTACAGAGTCTCCTGCGCTTCGGTCAAAGGCACGGTGATGACGAATTCAGTCTTCGACTTCAAAGATCCTCGAAGTGCGGTGATGTCAGCACGGTCGACCTTGGGCGCGATGTCGTGGTGCAGGACTTGTAGCTTCATCAAGCTCTTGCGCTTCTCCCAGCGACTGCTATCATGGTACGTGCCTTCCTTGATTGGTTCCGCGAAGTGGAATTGGAACCACTTGGGTTCACCAAGGTAATCAGGCGCCACCCAGGAGATGAGTGCATAGATCTCGTCGACATCATTGCTCATCGGCGTGCCAGTAAGCGCGATGCGCGCGTGTGTTTTGAACTTACTGGCCACTTCCGCGATCTTGGACTTCGGATTCTTCAGATTGTGGGCCTCATCCGCCACGACAATCTCTGTACCCTGCAATAGTATCTTGTCGAGGCGGGCGCCATCAAGCTCCTGCTGCTTCTTGATCGTGCGGTCTATGAAGGCCCGCAGCATGCCGTACCCGATCAGCAGCACGCCACCAATGGTGTACCAATTCTCCATCGCACCCATCTGCTTCGCCTTGCTGCTAGCTTCCACGACGAAGACGTTGCCGAGCCTCTTCGGGGCCCATTGGCCAAGCTCGCGTTGCCAGTTCTGCAAGAGACCGGGCGGACAGAGGACCAGCATGCGAAGCTGACGCTTGCCTCTGATACCCTTCGGCCGCAATATCTCGGGCAACTGAGTGCGGATCCTACGATTCTCGGATTCGGAGGCCTCCACCACTGCGACGAGCAGTGCAATGGTCTGCATAGTCTTGCCAAGCCCCATGGTATGCGCTAAGAGACAACCCTGAGCGCCATCTTCCTCGTCGATCGCAGTGATCTCGCGCCACAGGAACCGGACACCGTCGATCTGATGAGCCTTCATCTTCTTGGCAATTCTCGAATGGATGAAGATAGCATCCTGCTCGTCGACGTTGCGTGCCGGGTTGATCACGATTTCGGATTTGGAAGCATCGGCCCCGTCCAAGCCTGCGATCTGTGAGGTGTCGGCCGCTTGCGACTCCAGGGCCTCGCGATACTGCTCCTGACGCTGATGTGCGTTGCGGCGTGACTTGATCGCCGACTCGTCTGTGAGTACGGCCCTCTTGCGCTTCTTGTGCGGCGTCCGCTGGACCACAGGCTCGGTGTCACTGCTCGAGATCAGGGTGGCCGAGAAAGGGTCTGGCTTCGCGGCAGCTTTCGCACTTGGCTTGGTTTCGACGAACAGCTTCGAATCCTTGAGTCTCAGAACACTTGCGAGCAGATTGACGAAGGTCTTGATCTGCTGGGGCTCGTTCAGCAGCCTAGCCCAGGGTGGGTCCTCGCTACCCGCCCAGTGCTCAGGATTCGCTGTGTACCAAGCTACAGCAATGCTTGCGCATGTGTCCATAATTTCAGGCGAGTAGATACTGGTGCCTTTCCACCGGCGGTCGATTGCATCGCGTATGCTCTCATAGAACATCTTACGGTCAGTAGCCTGGCGCTGGTGCAAGTCGTTCCGCACTTCGGGACCAGCTTCGTGGAGCATTTTGATCAGCATTCGATGCCTATCCTGTCGGCCGGCGAGCTCCCTATAGTCCCAGGCGTCCACTTGCGCTGCGGAAGCCTCATTGGGCGGATGACTGAAGTTGTATTGCGCAGCCTTCTTCGCGGATGCACTGATCTTGACCGATCGCTTAGACTTCGCCGAGACTGGTCCCGCAGAGTCCGACGAGATGCCGGTAAGATCGATTGTTTGCGTCGCAGTCATCGGCTTCGTTGTCGCAGTCTCTCGCCGCGATGTGTGCTTGATCCTCTTCGGCATGAACGTCTCGAGATCAGGCAACTCAGGACTGGAATATGCGCCCTTCACAGTGCCTGGTGACTCCGTGGGCGGGTTGCGGTCCACGGACTTCTTTGCCGATTCCGAGACAGGATCTTCACGGGGCGGAGAGCTCGTGATGACCACATAGTCCTGGAGCATCTCGGTTTCTGGAGGCTCGGGCGAGCCATCTCTCTCACTAACATCCGACGCCTCCGAACCCGAGCGCTCCGCGTCGTCAGCCGGCTGATTGAGGTCCAATGACATCTCGTCCGAAGCGTCGAAGTCATCAAGATCTGCATCCGGCGACGTGATCGGGCTGCCCTCGGGTGTGTGAGACACCTCGCCGTCAAAATCGCCTTCATCGCCTGTCTCAGCATGCACGGCCACAGTAGGCGATACGCTCATCTTGTCGCCTGGGTGGACGGCGAATGATGCGGGTGGTGCTCCGCCAGTGGCGGGAGTTTGGAGTGTATTACGAGCCGTCTTCGTCTTCGTCTTATTTTGCACGGCATGCTCAGGCTCCTTGCGCCTCTGCCAGACCGATATCATCCACTTTTGCTCTTCTCGATCCTCGATAGTCGGATCCAGGTTGCTGCATGCCTTGGATACGGCGTCGTCACTGCTCCACTCGCCTTCAGCAACCCATTGCTTGAGCTGGATGAGACGCTGGGAGAGCTGGTCGATAGTTGCTTGAGCACTGCCGATTAGTATGTCGCGAAACGTCAGACTCTGCTTGGTCTTCTTCCATACAGTCCAAGCACGCGTTGCTTCCAATCGAGGCAACGCTCTCTCACGCCACTCTGCAATGCGCGCATTGATGTATTCGTCGACGACTCCAGCAATACGAGAGCCGTCGAGCATCTCCTCGTCATCTTCCGATGCTTCTTGAGCACTGTCTTCCGGCGTGCCCGACTCAGACTTTGTGTCGCTGCTCTCGGACTCGCCATACACTGGCAGCCCCTGTTCCTGGCTGCCTTGCTTGTGCTTCTGCAGCAGGAAGTCCCACTCGCCAGTTGCGTCTTGCTGAAGCTCTTTGTGCTCAAAACCGCTCTCGAGCAGCGATGCCTGCTCGCGGGTAGCGACATACTCTTCGTGGTCCTTGCCGATCTGCACGACTGTAGCGGAGCGCACTTTATTTTGCATCCTATCGGGATACGGCAAAATACCAGTAGCGTCGTGGCCGCGACGGCTCAAATCCACCACTTCCGCATTGATCAGAAAGTAGCGCATTCGTGCATGCACAAAGGCTATCTCCGCAGGGTTCTTGCTGTGTGAGGTGAATTGGAAATTGTCGTCGGCAGTCTCAGGGTCGTCATGGTCCACCAGGATGTTGCCAGTTGGGAGCAGGTCTCTGACCTCGTTGCCCAGCGCTGTAGTCCCGTAGAAGAGTTCATCGACCGAGAAAGCAGCGTCAGGAATGTACCCGGCGCTGTCAGCTCTCGGGCTAGCGTTCGAACCGCTGTCGTGGGAGCTTTCCGCCTGCAGGTTCGGCTGGGCTTTGGATATGTCTAGCTTGCGACGTTTGCGCCCGTGTGAATCTTGCACCTGAACCTCACCGGAGCGCACATGCTCACCTGTCTCAGTCGAAGGTAGTGCACTGGTATTCGTGGGCGTATCCGGTGCAGATGCGAGCTGTGGGACAAAATTCAGAGATGCTGGTGTTTCGGGACGCAGAACTCCAACTTGGGCACAATGTGCTTCAGACCGCTCTCTAAGCTTGCGGATGCAGTGTAGTATGGTGCCACGGATGCGGAAAGAGGTGATGCCGAAGTCGTCTCGCAAAGCCGGGGCATCGACGTCATCGAGAAGTGAAGGACCGTCCACCTCACTATCAGCCAGAGTCCGCAAGAAAGAGTCGAGGTGTGGGAGCTGTGCGGTGGGTCGGTCGTTGAGGCAGCTGACCGCATCTCGACGGAAGAACTGCTGCACCTCCGCGACAGTCCAGACCCGCGGATCGGTATCCATGGTGTTCCCACTCCGGTCAAAGTACCGTATGGGTGATGCGTGGTGTGCGGTGGTGTCGTTGTTGTGGCGAGGATGTTGTCGCGTGTGAGGGAGGTTGATGTTTAGGCAGCCAATCGGTTGAAAAGTGGAGCTTTGTGAAAGCGCGCTAGGGTCGGGTGTTCGACAGATCGTGTCGTGTCGCGAGTGAGGTTGATGAACGACGAATAGCGAAAATACACGCTGTCGAAATAGCTGGACTGGGAGCTCGCACGGCTGGCCCAGGTCTAACGCAGCGTTCCGGCAGTCTGCAGCTGAGACCTCGATAGCGCAGCCTCCGCAAGTCCCGGAACTGTGAGATACGTAGTGTCAGAGACTGAAGAGCGCAAAGCCGCTCAACTGTAGGCGCAGCACGGAGACAGAGGAAGTAGATGGTAACATGTTGCTCTCGCCTGAATCATGACCCCAGCAAAGAGTTGGACCACTGCAGTCAACGTGTGCTCGAGAGAACGAACGGAAAGTGGTGATGGGAGCATGTGGATGCCAAAGAGAGCGGTTTGATGCCATGAGCAACTCGCCGACTTACCTGCGTATATGCGCTGTGCGCGACGTCTCTTCGATCTTGGCTGCAGTGCTTGTCCGCCCATCGACCGGGTACCGGGCCAGAAACGGCAGGCTGTGGTGGTGTGGCAGCAGACTCCTCCACTTCAAACCTACCTGCCTTTATGCTTCTGTGCTGCCGTGGCAGGACCTTGAAGGCTCTTGCAACAGCTCGTCAACGACCGTGGACAACTGCTCACGCCATTGCGCCCGTCCACCATGGTTGTCCGAGTGTGATAGATCCGAGCCACTTTCATCAGAGCTTCGGCGTTCGTCGTAGCCGATATGACTCTCACACCACGGCAAAGGTATCTGTCGTCAGTGAGGATGAATGACTTCGCGAGCACGGCGCGTGGAGCGTGATATGTCGTTGTGAGGCCGGCCGCTTGTGTAGGATTGTAAGAGCGCATATGACAGCTCGTATCGTTGCCTGTGCGCTGCACTGCGCTGCGCTATCGAAAATGATGAGCCCTCCTCCACGCGCCGTATCATTTGGTGGTGAATGAAGTCGGATGAGCCGCGCTGAGGTGGTGTTGCAACCTCAGGAAGTTCCGCGCCGAGTCGGCAAGTGAAAGTGAAAGGCCGAGCTTTTCCTTTCCAATCACCACCACCTCACCCTCAGTCCATCGGTATGGCCACCTACCCGGAGTATCCACCGGATCTGAACGATGAGCAGCAGCAGTACTTGCTCACCAGCCTGAAAGACTGGTCAATTGCCCACGGCTTGGCCGTCAGACCGACAACCGCTTATGTCCCGGCAGAGACAGATCCCTCCGGAGCATTAGCAACGACGGCGCCGGTGACCCTGTTCCCGAGCCTCTTCCCTCGGGTGTGTTTTGAGCAGGCAAAGTCGGTTGCTCAGGCGTACAATGAGCTGTACTCAGCGATTGCCAGTGACGAAGAATGGCTGAAGCAGACTGTCGAGGAGTAGGTGCGCCTATGAGTCTCCTTACTTTCACGTACCCACTGTTCCGAACTCATATCATACGAAATGCTACCCATCGTTTGCTTTCTTTGGCACGCTCGTGGCCGTCAGACCTGCGTTTCCTCAGCTTCACTCTTCAGCTGTGCTGGCCGTCACTATAACTGACACCGGACCCCAGGCTTGTGGACATCGACGACTTCATTGCTCAGCTATGGAAAGTACACCTCGCCGTCAAGCAGCAAGGCTACGTTCAGGTATGGCTTAAGTTTCGTGCCCGATTGCTTTAGCTGATGACCATTGAGTCTCTCAATCTTGGACTCTTCCGCTCCGATTACATGGTTCACACCGATCCCTCGAACTCGCAGTCGCCACCTTGCGTCAAACAAGTCGAATTCAACACCATCGCATCCTCCTTTGGCGGCCTTTCCACCCAAGTATCTGCGCTGCACAAGTATCTCCTCACAATCGACGCGTACCCAGAAACCCTATCGTCCATTCTCAACGATGCAGCACTCCCCAAGAGCACATCAGTGCCTGGCCTTGCACTGGGCATGGCCAAGGCACATGAGGCGTATGGTCCATCAACAGGCGGCTTGCCGACTTGCGTGATCTTCCTCGTGCAAGATCCCGAGCGCAACGTCTTCGACCAGAGACACGTCGAGTATGCATTGAACAAGAATCATGGTGTCAGAACTTTCCGTCTGCCGTTTGGCAGGGTGCTGGAGGACACGAGATTAGATGCGGACCGCAAACTGATCTACGTAACACCACATGCCCTAAGCAAGCAGTTCGAGGTCACGTTGGTGTACTTCCGGGCCGGCTACTCCCCTGCAGAATACCAAAGCCAGCGCGACTGGGACGGTCGGCTGCAGATCGAGCGCAGCGCGGCCATCAAGTGCCCGAGCGTGCTCACCCAGCTTGCGGGAACGAAGAAGGTGCAGCAAGTACTCGCCACGCCACACTCACCACACCTCAAGCGCTTCTTGCCGGATGAGGGTCATGCTGCGGAGGTGCTGAAGACTTTTGCACCTATCTACCCAATGGACAAAAGTGAGGCAGGTCAGGAAGCTCGGAAGCTGGCTCAGAACCCGGAGAGTGCCTTGCGATACGTCCTGAAGCCGCAACGGGAGGGCGGCGGCAACAACGTCTACCGCAATGCGATCCCTGGCTTTCTGAAGGATACACCGGAGATACATTGGCCGGCACATATCCTCATGGAGATGATCGAGCCGCGAGCCCAGAGGAATGTCATCTTCCGCAACGGCGAGCTGCAGAAGGGTGGTGTCATCTGCGAGCTGGGTATCTACGGCGCGTGTCTGTGGAGGGATGAAGATGGGAAGGGAAAGAGGGAGGTGTTGGAGAACTTCGAGGCAGGCTACCTGTTGCGTACGAAAGGTTCCGGGAGCGAGGAGGGCGGTGTTGCGGTAAGCTCTCACAAGAACACCTGTCATACCAAGACTAGACTGACAGAACAACAGGCAGGTTTCGGCTCGGTCGACTCTGCGTGTCTGGTTGATGTTGGTCATCATACCGCTGGCGAGAGCGGTGTACCATAGATGGTGGATGGCTTGTACGCAGATTTTGCTTTGACGTATGCACATTCTGCCTTGTGCAGTCATCTAAAGTCTGTCCGAAGGACTACGCCATAGCAGCACCAGATCGACTTGTACGGGCGCTGCTGTTGGTTCGATGTCGCGGAGATCGACATGGTTGTGCATGTGCGTGCCGCCTGAAGTGGCTTTACTGCTGTGCGTGGTGTAGTTGCTGGATAAACTATGTACCTCTGTACGTCTGGTGGTACTGCACGTGTCTTAGCTCGGTCACGGTCCTAGCGATCCGTACCTTACCTTAATCACTTGGCGGTCAATAGACTTGACGCCGTCGAATTTCGCAGTTCCCGACTTTCCCGACCTCACCTCACCTCATTAAGCACGGGATGCGAGAGGAGAGGATCACATGACGACCCCATCCTCTTCCGCTGTACGTACTGTACCAAGACCGAAGCGATAAAACGCTCACCTAAAGGACTATAGCAGCGCTGATGTATACATAAAGGTCGCGATGCATATCATTGCATCGTCAGTGTGTATCTGAAACGCTGTGGTCAAAACCGCTGCCGCTGCGATCGCCACCCCGCCTCCCGAGTCCCGGGACCCTTGGCTCACGACCGTTGGCGCTAGACATCTTCTTTGCCGACCTCATTTCCTTCAAGACCTGAAAATAGCGGAAATTTCACGGAGATCACGCCCACGACGAAGCCGGATTGGTCGCAAGATCACGGGCACGGATCCCAGCAGAACGTGTGAAGCGCATAGTCTGCGAGAGCGTGATCGCCGCGAATGAAAGCTTGTGACGTTGAGCAAAGGTGCAGTAACGTGCAGTATCATGTATGCAGCTGGCAAAGTTCCGTACAAACAGTACCTCACCGGAACCCGCTCCGCTGGCAGCACACCTCCGCCCACCAAAAATCGTTTCGTCCTTCACCTCTGGTTCGTCGCATCTCGCAGGGCGCGGCAACGATCCTACGTCCGGGTCCGCGTTCAGGTGGTTCCCCCAGAGGTGGCCGGCCGACCCTGCCCCCAGGGCTTAGACTGAGGACCGTGTCCCTCGACTCTTGCCCGAATGCAGCTCTCGCAGTCCGGCTATGAAGATCTCGTGTGCGGATCCGGCGTTTCTGGGACGGCGCATTGGCAGCGAGTGGACGCCTCCCAGCGCCGCACGAGCATGATGAGATCTTTGCTCTTGCGCAGACCAGCGGCTAACAAAGTCTCTTGAAGTGCGGATATGAAGAAGGGTCTGTCGGCACGTCTTTGTATCACACCTTCGTTCCGTCCGGCACTCCTCTGCCCTGTCAATACTACCTCTCGTTATTATTGCAAGGGTGTTCTCTCGTATAGGTGGGTGTCAACCTCGACGAAAGCACCGTCACTTCGCGTCACAGCTGTCTACCATACATGAGGACATGACATTCTCGATCTCCCCGTCCTTCGGAACAACTTCTTGGGTCAGCCCATCGACAAATCAAGGTGCGAGCCACTGATGCGCACGCAGCTTCCAGGACTGGAAGGGCCACTGCGGAGCAGTGAACGCGGTTGATGCGGGCTGAGCTAGATCGTCCACTGCGAATCCTATCGGGACGACAGTCGAAGAGGCACACGCGATGAAGCTTCACCAAGCACTGACCGCAGCGCTGCTTGCTCTCTGTTGCGTCGACAGTGTGTCCGGATTCCGACCTTTGCCAAAGCGACAGGACTCTGCGGAAGTGACAGCAACAACGAACTCACAGACTACACTATCCTCTGGCACCGCTCGCGCCGCTTCGGAAGCCTCTGTGTCTCCGTCGTCAACTTCCGGTATATCTACTATCTCGGACGCGCAAGATTCGACGACCGTACGGAGCTCCGTCGCTACCGACGCAACGACAACTTCCAGTAGCGCGGCGATAGAGTCAACAAAGGCATCCACGGCCTTACAGTCGCCCAGTGTCTCTGCGAACGTTGTGCCGTCGACTACCGCTCGGTCGGACCCACTACCCATTACGCCTACCATCACACCAGCACTCGGTATCGCCGGATGCATTCTCATAGTCACCGGAGCCGCACTATGTCTCATCGGCATTAAGCACAAATGGCTTTACATCTTCCTCAGCACCGCCCTCCTGGCAAGCCTGGCGGTCACGGTCCTGATCATCTATGTCATGAACCCTCCGGTGAAGGATGCCATACAGGGAGCATACATGGTAGCGGCAGTGGTCACCGGTCTCATCTTTGGTGCACTCGCACTGGTCTTCAAAGAGGTGACCGACGGCCTCGGTTGCCTTCTTGGCGGGTTCTGTTTGGCGATGTGGTTCTTGGTCTTGTCACCGGGCGGTCTGGTCTCCTCGACGACCGGCAGAGCAATACTCATTGCTGTGTTCTGCCTGGTGTTCTTTGGCCTCTCTTTCAGCCAGTATACGCGCAGTTACGGCCTGATTCTGGGAACATCGTTTGCGGGAGCGCAGACAACCGTGATCGGCGTCGACTGTTTCAGCCGGGCAGGGCTCAAGGAGTTTTGGTTATACATCTGGGGTGAGTCGAATGTCGCGGAGCCGACATGTTCAACACGAGGGTATCGTTGGCTGGGATGCATGACTGACCTCGCCCAGATCTGAACAAGAACGCTTTTCCAATCAACACCACCACCTACCCAATCACTCGTGGCATCAGAGTCGAGATTGCTTGCATAGTAATCATGTTCCTCTTCGGCCTGATGTCTCAATTCAAGATCTGGAAGATTGTGAAAGAACGCAGGGCCCGAAAGGAAACCGACCGATTTCAGGAAGGTGCCGACAAGGACCAGCTCGAAGAAGCTGTTGGCAGGGATATTGAGGCCAGCAACCAGCGTGACCGCGCGGAGTGGGAGGCTGTGTACGGTGACAAGAACGACGCCCGTGTCCAGGTTGACAGTGGGGTTGGCTCGTCGGTTGAGAGCCTACAGCAGAAACGTTCAGTCAGCGTTCGAGAGCGTGAAGTGGATGGCTACGAGATGGTAGATATGGCGGGTACTGCGGAGCCCTCTTTAAGACGTGCGTCTAGGCCGAATGCCACCGACAACGATACGGGAGCCGTGCCGACGCAGTCAGAGGAGCATCTTCTCGATAGGTGTATCGTCTTCCCTCCCGGATCCCGCACCTCTCGAGATAAGCAGGATGTCATCCCAGAGGATGAAGCCCATCGATCAACCAGAAGCTCGCTGGAACAGCAAAGCGCTCCGGACGGCCCAGCTGTTGTGCCCTTGCCATTCTCGATCCCCGTGGAGGACGACGCAGATGCTGCATCTCAGAAGAGTCACTCGGTCGTCTCGCGGGGCACCGTTGGTCAATCCGTGAACGGGAGGCGCGGCCTGCCACTGAAGCAGCTTCTCCTATGGCGTGATCGCAACGACGATGGCATTGAGGACGATAGAGCATCGTCTGTGGCCGCCACAACGGACGGGGATATCGACGACGACCAGCTATCAGCACCGCGCAGCTCTCCAATGCCGTCTCCGTATCTCCTTGACTTTGAACAGGATGGTCTTCTGCACCCGTCTGACGACGAGAGAGACAGGTCACCTAGCCCCAGACGATCCGTGATCGATGTTCCACTTGAGGAAGAAGACGATGAGGCTGTCATCCGTCCTAGTACTGCCCTAGAAGAGGTCAGTCCGTGGCCAGCGAGAGGCACTGCGAAACAACAGGAAAGGAAGTCCACGGCTAGTTCCCATCGACGATCGATTGACCGGCGCACACCCCAGGCGGACAGGTCCGAAGGTGAAGACGAAAACGTTTCACTAGTCGGAAGCCTCAAGGACCACCTTCCGCAGAAGTTTTCGAAGGTGGCTTTGACCTACCGGTGAGTTTTATGATCTTCACCACCTTTGTTGCACCTGCTAATTCAATACCCCTGTTCCCTAGGACCAACGAGTGGGCGAAGCATATCGCCGACGCCGATGAGCCGGCACCAGAAGAAGAAGCCGAGTCGCACTCACCGGGCGTTCAGGTCGATCATGCCTTCGCTGAGGAGGCGGCGAGACTCGTGGACGTCGAAGCGCTGAAGCCCCCGTCAGCGCAACCCGCACGCACTGCTTCACAGAGGAACAGCAAGAACCCGTTCCGTCGCAGCGTGCAGGCAACTCCGAACATATTGTCGCGCGCTAACAGTGGCGCCGCAACACCTGTGTACGCTTTCCAGCGCAGCAGCTCGGCAATGTCGATGAACAGACAGAACAGCACCATCAGTACCTCTGGAAACCCGAAACTGGGTCTTCGGAAAGTCTCAGCGCCGTTGATGAGCCAGCCGCTCGTGGAGTCACCTATAGAAGACGCTCTTGCAGAGTCGAAGCCGTACCGTGACCTGTCAACCCCGATGAGCATGGCGAGCAACTACAACCTCATGGGCGAGCGACAACAGCGAATGGAGCGCAAGCCAACCAGCACTTCATTCCACACTCTGGCATCCAGCCCCAACCTTAACGTGATTGCTCCCTCGGACCCAGCCTCGGTTCGCGATCTAGGCTTGGACGCGGCGGATGCTGATAACATCTCGCTCTCGGACCGGAAACAGCTGCTCGACGAGGAGAACATGACTCTCGCAGAGCGCAAGGCGATGATGCAAGCGGAGTCGCCGCAAGAAGGTGCACAGTTCCACCCCATTGGAGACCGGTCTCGCTCCAGGCAAAGCAGCTTGCCCAGCCCGGCAGGCCTGGCCCACCAAAGCAAGCTCATCTACGACTCCCACCAGCCCAGGCGGAGCAACACGGTCGACACCACGAAGAAGGCGACGACGCTCACGAATTGGCGGCAGTCATTGCAGCAGGATGTGGCGGCAAACCAGCCCTTACTTGTGGACGAGGGAGCGAGACAGGCAATGATGAGCGAGAGACGCAAAGCTGAGTACGAGCAGCAGCGACAGCAAGCAGCGAGGGCGAATCGCGAGAGCGTCATGGACATGGCCATGCGGAACGGCCAGTCCCACGGAGCTCATCGGGACGCTATGCGGCGTCTTCAGGCGAAAGCCAACAAACAAACGGAATGAAGGGACTAATGTCTTTGGTGTTAATGTTTATTATGCGGAATACCCATTTGTTCGATTCGTCAGGATTGCGAGGAAGGAGGCACAAATCGTAACGGCAGAGGAATATGATACCCCTGGGAGATTGGTGGGTGGGAGAAAAGGTTGGATATGGGCGCGCAGAACCATTACCGGATGACTTACTAGTACGGCGAGAGCCACTAATCACTGTCGTTTAGAACTTTTGCTTCTACGATATCGACCATTCTCTGTTTGAACTGATTCGAAGGACACTAACAAATCCAGAGCTGGTGCAAGGCTCGGTAGCTTTGAACGTTGCCGCCAGCCTCTCACCATGAGACACTGAACATGTATTGCGTCATACTGCAGCATAGCAAAAATCGATGCGACGAAGACGACCGGCGACGTGCATTGTCACTAAGTGGACCTGTGCTTCAAACTCCCTCTTTTGGCAGCGGTTTGGGCGGTGACAACGGGTCGTCGTTCGGTCTTCGCGCAATCACGTATTGCTGGTGCTCCGGATCACATGCTGGGTTGTCCGGCTGGAAGACATCAAGAGTCTCGCTGACGACCTCGAAGCCCATGGACGTGAGGAAATCCTGCTGCCCTTGACGAGTCAACAGCAATGTCTTGAAAGGCTTGCCCCAGAAGGGAAGGTCTGAGTGACAAGGTTAGCAGTACTCCTTCATGCAACGCCGAGCTGAATTAGCCGCTCACTGAAGTCTTCCGCGTAGGTATGTGTTTTGTCCCAGTGCGGGTCGTCGTCAGGCACATGGTCATCGGCTGCGTCTTGTCCAACACATATCAGTCCCCCGGAGGACAACGACTCGGCAAGTCTGAAGATCATAGCATGCACGTCTGCGTACTTTAATGAAAGCTGCGAGTAGATGATCTAGGCATGCATAAGTCTATCACTCAACACCGACGCGCGTATGCTCCACCTACGAATATGGCATCAAACTTGCCTTGAGGCTGATATTGCACACAATCGGCCACCCTAAAGTCACCTTGGACCTTCGACTGCGCGATCTCGATCATCTTGGGGGCAATGTCAATGCCAGTGACCTTGAGCCCAGCTTCAGCGAGCGTGGACGACACGGGGACGCCAGTACCGCAGCCGACATCGAGCACGCGCGAGCCGGGCTTCAGTATCGAAATGGCCTTTTGCACGCAGGCTTTCTTGTACGGGTTGTTCTTGTATGCGTTTTCGTATTCAATGTTGAGGGGTTCGAACACCTCTTTTCCGAACAGGGCGCCTTCGGTGCTCATGGTCGGCCGGGAGAGGTAGATGTCGGTACAGAGCTAGAGGGTATGCTGTGTAACCATGCAATTTTAATAGTGCTCCACGTCAAGTCGACGGCCAAGGTACGCACAACAGACCCACTCATTCCAAAGAGGGAGGTCAATAGCAGTTACGCCGACATCGGCGAAAGATAGAGAAGTCGATATAATCCGGTGAACACAATCATGTCTTCGATAGCTTCCATCATGGCGACGAAAGGATCACACAATGAAGAGCCAGCATGGCAGACAACGAAGTCGAAGAAGGGTGTTTTGCAAGCGAAAGCCCTCCGACCCTTTCTCACGCAAGCGGCCAGTGCGGCCGACGACGCCATCACAGCGGTCGCGGACGTCGAAGAGTTAGCCACCCGGATAGCAAGACGAGAGTTCACCGTTCATGATGTTGTATCTGCATACGTGCGAAAGTAAGCTTAATCGGACTCACTATTGGTTCATGCTTGGTCCACGTATCCTGACCGAATGACAGAGCCGCGGCGGCGCATCAGAAGGTGCGGATGCTCGACTATTCGCAATGCCACTGGAGAGCACGTTGACGCGCATCTCAGACCAACTGCTTGACTGGGGTTATGTTCGAGGACGCTGTCCAACGAGCCTGCGAGCTCGACAATTACCTTGAACAGCATGGAAAGCCTGTCGGCCCTCTTCACGGTGTGATCATGACGGTAAAAGATCAGTTCAATGTTAAGGGCTATGATACCACCCTCGGCTATGTAGGACGTGCCTTTAATCCTGCTGCGGATGATGCCGTGCTTGTGGAGATCCTGAAAGGCATGGGCGTTGTTTTCCTCGCCAAGACAAACCTGCCGCAGAGTATCATGTGGTAGGCTCTTGTTCCCGAGCCTCATACTGATACGAACAAAGCTGAGCCGTCCAAGGTGCGAGACGGAAAACCCGCTCTTCGGGTTAACGACACATCCGCTCAAACAAGCTTGCACTCCCGGCGGCTCCACAGGCGGCGAAGGCGCGCTTTTGGCACTGCAAGGCTCCTTGATAGGATGGGGAACGGACATCGGCGGCAGCGTCCGGATACCGGCGCATATGTCAGGACTGTACGGCTTCAAGCCTAGCGTAAGCCAGCGTGAAAGTCCCGTCTCGCTGTTATGCTGATTCAGGTCAGAGTGGCCGCTTGCCGTATCATGGCGTGCCCGTTTCGACGGAAGGCCAAGAACACGTCCCTTCGGTCATCGGGCCGTTGGCACGTAGCCTTTCGTCTCTGCATCTAGTCACAAAGGCTGTGATTGATGCGGCGGCATGGAGGCTGGATCCCCAAACGGTTCCACTGCCCTGGCGGGAAGATGCGTATACAGAGGTGCAATCACGACCGCTTGTTGTCGGACTGCTGATCGATGATGGGGTCGT